>CAOLHI010003624.1:0-164209 GCA_948474755.1 Ctenosaura bakeri | reverse complement strand
TCAAAAATCACGCAGTTTTTCAAAACCCGTTTACAATTCAGGACTTCTACACAAATTTTTCATTTGGTAGTTTTGCTCTAAAGCCACATTTTCTGTGCAGAAAATAAAATTTCTATGCAGAAAACAATCTTTTCTCAGCTGAAAATTCCATCTCCTGAGCAGAAAGTGTTGTTTCCTATGCAAATCAATCATGTGTGAATTTTGAGCAGGAAAACCCCCCAATTTCTGTGCAGGATACAGCATTTGCCTGGAAGATGCTGATAACTTGGTTCTCTTATTTAAGCAGCGGTGATTCCCACAATAGGGGGCTGGTAAGTCTCCTCTGGGCTTCAGTCCGAACTCCAAAGGAGCTAGCCAAGGTGCTGACCCCTGTCTCCGAAACAGGCTCAGTAGGTTGGATGCTTCCTTTAAAGTTCGGATTGCAGCCCGGAGCAGATTCTCGTTGACGTGAGAGCCACCAGTTGCTGCTGAGTTCAGGGGAAGGAACTAAACCTCCCCTTCCCCAAACTATAATAGTTAAAGCGGGATCAAACCGTGAAAAGCAGGCGCACAAGAGTCGTGGGTTGTTTTGAACCTTGTTGAAAGCGCCACCTAGCGATGAAGATGAACTACAAAAACTGGACCTTTACCCAGCTCAAATTAAAAGTTCACCATTTCAACAGAAACTATACAAACCTCACAGAAATCCAGAATTGTGGTTACACAATGAAAGCACTCCCTTTGACAGAAGGAGGAGACCCCACCCCACTCCACTGAGGCAGCAGCAGAGTCCTCAAGAAGTTCTTCCTAAGGTTTAGGTGGAATCTCTTTCCCTATAGTTTGGAGCCAATGCTCCATGTCCTAGTCTCTGGGGCAGCAGAAAACAAGCTTGCTCCATCCTCCATAGGACATCCCTTCAAGTGTTTACACATGGCTATCATCCCACCTTCTCTTAACCTTTTCTTCTCCATGCTGGACCTACCCAGAGGGCTTCATGGTTTCCAGACCTGTCACCATTTCGATGGCCCTCCTCTGGACACCTTCCAGCTTGTCAATGTCCCTCCCGAACTGTGGTGCCAAAACTGCCCAAAAAACCCTAGGACAGCTTCACTTTAGGGTCCCACAAGTCAGAAACCAAGAAATACACAAAGGCGGCTGCTTCTAGCCAAACATGTCTGTCCTTCTCCTAATTCTAGGACAAGCACTGCAGGGGGATGTTATGCTGTCAGACAGATTTTGCTGCAGGGAAACAGACTTTTGGGGGCAACATTTAACCCCATTTATAATTGGGTCCTCAATTCTTTGTTCCACGTTCTGTCCCAACAGACCCGTCTTCCCCCCGTCAAGGCGCCTCTGCCTCCGTTTACACAAAATATTTGGTCCCGGCTTTGGTTGTCCTGGTGCTGCTGGTCGCCCTCTTCTTCATGTACAGACGGAAGAGAGGAAGTGGTAAGATTTTTAGGGTTCATCCATCCAGCAAGAAGACCCATATTTGGAAAGGTCCACCGCCTTCCCCTCTCCTGCGTAATTCTAGGGAGAGCGTGCAGTACTGGTTTTAGCAATGGATTACGATTCTGGGGAGCAGGGTACAAATCCCCCCTACTCAGCCACTGGGTGACCTGGGGAGGGTCACACTTTCTCAGCCTCAGAGGAAGCCAAATGCAAAACCCCATTTGAGAGCAACTTATTCCCTATGTTTAATCCTCATTTTTCTTTTTTTGGACCTAGGAACTCGCAGCAGGACGGTATCCATCAACGAATCCTTGGGTATGAAGACGGACACGAAGTCGGTCATTATCTGAGTGGGCTTTTTAGGGTAGTCCTGGGGTCTTCTGCTGGTATTTCTGACTGCCTGCCTGCCGATGGGGAACCTCAGGTCCAAATCTGGACCCCTACAATCCGAATTTGCCCCCCCGCCTTCCTTAGCTGGCCGTACCCCCTTTCATGCCCCCATCATTGGGCAATTTCCCAGCTTTTGCTTCCTCGTAACCCTCTATAAAAGACTAAAAGGCCTTCCCTATTAATGAATTATTAGGCTCAAAATCTGCCCACATCCCCCCGCTTTGGCCCCACCTCTGAGACCCCTGGACTTGAGTCAGGCTGAGAGAGTGTCCCCACTCCCGAGGAACGTAACACCTTGAGATGGACACCCGCCCAACCATCTTTGCAGGAGTTCATGGGGAGGAAAGATGCTCGGGTTGGGGGCCCTGCTGTCATGCATTGCTGATCTCGAACTCCGATTTTGCAGACTCCGAGGACGAGGACCGCCCCAAAGCGGCACAGACCTTCCCCCCGCAGGTACCTTTGGTTTTATTTATTCTCCCCACCCTGGTGCGGGGGGACGGGACTGAAGCCCTGTTTCCTTTCAAGGGGATACATGCTGGTACCCGATGCACCGTTCAGGTCCCAAGGTGGCCTAAAAGTTGGGAAAAGGGATCCCATTTTCCCCCAGATCTTGGAATTAACATGGTGCAAATAACATTTCATGATAGTATTAATGGCCGTGACTTATCCTTCTGCTTTTCGGAACAGGAGCGTGCAGAACTTGGACGCCTAAAACAACGTGATGCACAGGAACTAAGTTGGCTTATTGATAGTAAAAAAATTGCACTTTCTGCTTCTTGTTTTTACAAGGAACATTTTAAGCACCGGCAAAGATTTTTTAAAAAGTTTTATTATCAGTCCTAACGATCTTTTCCCCCACTCCAAATAATAAAAAGTCATGAGCAAAGCAATGAACAACACTGCAAGTTTTTCCCCAAACAATTTAGAATCCTACAAACAGTAACATGAATTATCTTTTTATGCAAAAGCCCTATTGGCTAATGCAGAATTTTTATTTATTTCAAAAGTGGCTTTTATTCCTCTGAACTTTATCTCTCTCCTTCCACTGCAGGCCTTCACGCCAATTCCAGAGGAAACTTTCCAAATGACTGAAGCATTGCCCAGCAGCAAGGATGAAGAAATCCCAAATCCGCAGGATCCGCACTCGAGTCAAACATGATCACAGCTTCTGTTTTGGTTCCGCATCCCTCATTTCAATGTTTGCTTAAAGCAGGGGTGGGCAACTCTCAGGGGCCATATTTGGCCCTCAGTGGATTCCTGTTGTGACCCCACCTCTGAATTTTTTAAAAATATCAAGAATATTTTTGATCCCAAACAGCCTCCTCCATAATCTGGAAACCATACAGTCCTATGAGGAGCAGCTTAGGGAGCTGGACAGATTTAGCCTGGGAAAGAGAAGGTTAAGGGGTGGCAGGATAGCCATGTTTAAATATTTCTAAGGGTATCATATGGAGGATGGAGCAAGCCCGTTTTCTGCTGCTCCAGAGACTAGGACACGGAGCAATGGCTTTAAACTTCAGGAAGAGAAATTCCATCTAAACATTAAGAAAAACTTCCTGATGGTAAGAACAGTTCAACAGTGGAATCTGCTCATGTAGAAGCAGAGCTCAGAGAAGTTAACATTTCTTGGGCAATTGCAAGAATCCATCAGCTGGGCCAGCTGGATGCAGCATTGTGGGTGTTGCAGTCCAAAACATTAACTCTTCCAGGCAGCCTATTTTCAATAGGAAAACACCCTTTCAGACATAGCAAAACCTCTTCTGCAAATAATTGAAGACACAAGTGGAAAGGCTGGGGAGAAAGGGGAAAATGAGGTCCCAAAAGGTGTTTTTCTTTTCTTTATTTTTTTTAAGAAAAAAAAAATTGTACAGTTTTACCTCCTATTTTTATGAAAAAAAGAGAAGAAAACAATTTCCTAACATTTCAGTAATGCTTAGTACCACTGCAAACTGTAAAAACGGAACATTTTATATATTAAAAAACAATTTTACACTTTACAACTTTCTACACGCATGCACAAAGGTTTTTCCTCTTTTTTTTTCTTCCAAATTTGTCTTAAAAAAAAAAAGAAAGGAAACCAAAACCAAAATGGGAAAAATATTTTTTCCTAAATTCATTGTGTGTGTGTGTGTGTGTGAGTGTTCGAACCATGGGAAGGTGTGGACCTAGCTGTACATTTTACACATTTAATTCCAAAAAGGGGCGTTTTTGTTATTAAAACGATGCAAAATCAAGCTGGCGTTAAAGCCAACCGCGGTTTCTTTGCAACGACGTGGAAATGGCAGTGATATCACGCTGGGAAGGCCACAATCGCACAACACGGACGGACTAAATGGAGGGATTTGACTGGACAACACAGAAAACCGAAAAGGCCACGGATGGATTCTGCAAACCACCCCACTCCTTCCAAAAGAGAAGCAGCAAAGGAATATTTGCATGACTGTCGGCATTTTTTGCTACATATATACGACAGGCACGTCCTTGCTAAACAGACAAAGCCCACCCCAAATCCCTTCCTGACCATCCCAGTTAACAAACCCCCTGACAAAGAAGCTCCTTTTTACCAAGCCCTTTTACGGCCACGTTTGTCTCCTCATCCTCTGTCTAGCTGGAAGCATGTTAGCAGCATCAGCACCGGGACTGCGGGGCTGCTACAGAAAGACAGACTTTTGGAGTCTGCTTGGAACGGTGTGCTCACAGTAAGAACTGCAATAAGCTGGCTGGGGGCCATTTCTGGAAGTTGGCAAACCTGTTTGGGGCACATAACACACCTTGGCTATGGCTTCTACCTTTCATATTTCACCATGATTCTGCCACCCTAGGGCTGTTTCAGGCCCAGAAAAGGCCCTTTTTTTTTCACTCCAGGTACTAAAGCAGAAATCAAAAGCCCAATTTCCTGTTTACTTTCTTTTTTTCCCCCTAAGGTAGTCTCTCCAGCCCAGCGGTTGCTCAGAAACATGGCAAAAACAGGTCATTTTGGGAATTAGGAGTCCAAAAAGTTTGATGTTTTAATAGAAAAAAAAAAGGTTTCCAAAAATGGGGGCCTAAAAGATAACCTGTGGGGGACAGGATGTGCTCCCCGGGACACAATTTGCTTTCCTTGTCATTTAGGAAGCACCTTTAAGTCAGAACGAAACCGCACAACCGAGTCAAAGTGAAGCAGGATGACGTTGCTTGGACTCAACCGATCTGTTGTTCACTTACCCACATTTTAAAAGTTTTGTAATACAGGCTGAGTATCCTTATCCAAAATGCCTGGGACCAGATGTGTTTTGGATTTTGGAATACCTGCATGTGCATATATATATAAAATAGAGTCCGGTACAGGAAATCTCCGGGGACCCCACAAATGAATGAGGGGGACCGCCACCGTTTTGTGCCAAGCACACTTGGATTCCTGCCGTTTCACCGATCCTCGTGTCTCTCTCCAGCTTTGCAAGTCCTTCATTGGCTACTTGTGTTGTGCACGAGATTGCAAGGCTGGAGAGAGTCTGAGGAACCGAGGGACCAACGAGCAGGAACACCGCAGCCACCGCTGCAAAGGTGGAAGTGCGCAGGGGCAGAAAAAGTTCTGGGTTTTGGAGATTTTGGATAAGGAATACCCAACTTGGACCACTTTTTTAAGACACAGTCATAAGCCTCAACCTCATTTGCAAATTTAAAGAGGTCTTCACTTTGTCTGGATCGTGCTCGGCATTTAAAAATACAATTTTTCAACAAAACAAAACGACAATTTAAAAAAGGAAGTCACAGTGATACAGCTTGAGACGCCTTGTCTCAACAAGCCCAAGCTCAACGTCCTTCAAAAACTCTGAGCAGAAACACCCACAAAAAGGAGATGGTACGGAAGAACCCACGGCACCCTCAAAAGTAACTCATATGGCTGGAAAACACTGGGGACGTTCAAGATATTGAGCTGAAATATTTGTTTTCTCTCCCAGCCAGGAAGAAAAATATTGCAGGATTTCTACGCCATGGAGAGCGAAGGTCTTAATTACATGCAACAAAACCCTTCAGTGTTTGCAACCCAGGAGAACCCCAAGTGTGTTGTGTTCTTGCAAAGATAGTGATGATTCCAGGGGGTAAAAATGATGGAAAACAAAACACCGGACTTTTGTGGGTTATTCTTTGACTGGGCTTTTTGGGAGAGTTGTGGAATACGAGGTGGATCTCTTGCAGAAATCTTTCTCAAACAAACGGGGAGACGGATCCTCCTGTCCCTTCGTTTCCAGGGGGGCTGTGCAAGAACCACCCCCCACTGAACCAAACTCTGGAAACGGGTGATTTCTTCCCCCCGCTGCACACGTTTCGCACCCAAGTCTCAAACAACACAACAAACCTTCAAAGCTCATCATACCACAGGGAAAATTTGAGAGAAAGGGGCACTCGAGCCAAAAGGACGGCAATTATTTACAAACAGATTTCTTTCCAAAATACAGAGATGATGATTTTTTTTAAAAAGCGACCATTTAAGAACCTTCCCTTTAAAACAGAAAAAAACCCCAAACCCTCCCAAATGTGTCTTTTTGTGTTTAGAAACATGAGTTGGACAAAATACCAGAAAAACGGGAATGTTTGTATACCAGACTTGGAAAAAGGGATCACCAATGTTCCCACATGAGCCACGGGGTGATGGAAGATGTTTTTTCAAAAAATAGCAGCTACCCATCAGACGTTCCTCTCTCTCTTTTTACATATAATCTATCTATCTATCTAAAACACTCCACAAAAGTCTTGTGCAAGTCCAGCCGGAGCTCCTCTCGGAGAACAAACAACAGCACTGGGTGACGTTTCCGAGGCCAGAACCGTTGAGGTTTGCTGGTTTTTAACGTGTGTGTGTTTTTATATCAAGAAAGAACATTCACAAAGGTTCCTCGGAACCCAACAGTGTTTGGAGGTGCTGGTGAAGAAGACAGTGAATGGAATTAGCCCTTAAAATTTGGCACCAAAACTTGATGATTCCTTTTTTCGACCGGGGCAGGGAAGGGCGGAGAGATAACAGCTTTCCCGGCTCGTGCACCTTCTGAGCTCCAAAGAGGTCCCCTGCGAGAAACTTGGGATTTCGGAGAGCGGAAACAGGAATGGAGGAGAACTGGGGGGTGGT
The DNA here is from genome assembly GCA_948474755.1 of Ctenosaura bakeri. NCBI lineage: Eukaryota > Metazoa > Chordata > Lepidosauria > Squamata > Iguanidae > Ctenosaura > Ctenosaura bakeri. The sequence goes on along the minus strand of CAOLHI010003624.1, from coordinate 157,281 downwards.
ACGTTGGTCCACCTCGCCCCTTAACTGGCGATGTGAAGACCCGGCAAAGGGCGGGTGGGACCGAGTGGTCAACACGAGCATCTGAAGATGCGCAGAGATAAAACTGTAAACTCCAGGAAGGCTGCCGCCTTTCGGACGGGGTCACCTCTTCCTCCCAACATCCCAAGAGACGGACACGGTGCGCCAGACCAACTCCTCACAAACAGAGAAGTTCTCCGGCATCTCAGTCCCTCGCCTGCCACGGCCCACCGGCAGCGGTTCACACTGAAGTCTCTGACTGGAGCCGCATCACAAACTTGTGCGATTTGGGGTCCACAAACTCTTCCGAGAGCTTGAAAAAGGGGATCTTTTTGGTGCTGACCACCAGGCTGAAGTCGTGGCGCTTGAGGACGAAGACCACCCCATCCTTCAAGCCGTTGGTCACGGGCTCCTCGCTGACCAAAGTCCACTGCTTCGCCAGCCAGCGGTCCTTGTGGTACTGGATGGTGGGCCCTGCCGTCAGGTAGCGTTCGAGGAAGGCCTGTGGGGAAGGAAGAGGAAAGACGTGCATGAGTGAAGGAACCGGTCGTCATCTGGCCAAGAAGACACATCCTTCTTGTGTGCCTTCAAGTCATTTCCAACTTATCATGGGGTCTTCTTGGCCTTCCTTCAGAGGAAGTCTGCCATTGCCTTCCTCCCAGGCTCAATGTCACCCGGTGGGTTTTTCCAGGGCTGAGCAGGGATTCGAACCCTGAGCTCCTGGAATACCCAACACTTAAAGTGTCTCAAGAAAACCAGAGGCAACAGCAATGGGCGGGGGGGGGGCAGATACCTAATTAAAGCTCAACATTACCCTCACCTAGAGCAGACCCAGCAAATCAAATGCTTTTGACCTACAAGTCCTCACAATTCAAAAACTGATTCAACTGGTCTATTCTGGTGGGACCAACCAGTTGGACCCCATTCCACTCTCCATCAGCTCTTACAGTCAAGAAGTTCTGTCAAACGTTTAGGTGGAATCACTTCACAACCGAATCGTTTCTTGTTCTGACCTTTGGAGCAGCGGGAAAAAATAAACTCAACTCCACCTTCCACATGACAGAGGAGGGCAACCAAAATGGTCAAAGGGCTGGAAACCACGAAGCCCTATGAGGACCTGGGGATGTTTAGTTTGGAGAAGAGACGGTTAAGAGCCATATGTAAATATTTGAAGGGATGTCGTATGGAAGAAGCTTGTTTTCTCCTGCTCCAGAGACTAGGACCATGGCTGCAAACTTCAGGAAAAGAGGACAGGACCGCGTCTCATGCCACGCTTTCGACTTGGCCACCTGGTCCCCCGCTTCTGGGATCGTCCCCTGGTCTCGGGCCTACCTTGGGCGTCATGTCGTGAGTGATGCAGAACTCCAGGTGCTGGAGGATGCTCTCCATCGTGTGGTAGGGCTGTTGCTTGGTGGTCCGCAGGTACTTCTGCATGGCCCGGGCCATGGAGGCGAAGATCGCCTGGGCCGCCTCCCGGGGGTCCATGATCTCCCGCGGGTTCTTTTGGTCCTCCTCCTGGAGCCGCTTGATGTGGGTGAAGGCCTCTTCCACGGCCACCACCAGCCTGGGAACCCCATGACAGCAAAACCATGAATTGCTAGCCCCCCGTCCCACCCCCGTTTCCCCCACGCCCCTCAAAAAAACAACAGGAAGAAGGACAAAGTATGGCATACCCCCCATTGCAGATTCAAACATATCATATCTTTTTTGTGTTTAAAATAGGTCTTGGGGGGCCTAGAAATATTTGTAGTTTTTCCACTTTTGCAGAAGTCTTTGCCCTTAACCCAAACAAATTTGGAAGGACAACTTTACTACAATATATTCTTTTGGAACGACATTGCTAATTTACTCTGCTGCCACAACACATTAAGCACCCACCCACAAAAGCCAGCATCCTCTGGTGAGTCCTGACCAAAGTAGAGCCATTCAATCCACTGCCGAACGGTGAGAAAGCACACCGGCAAACGCCACTGATTCAACGCATTTCCCAACGAGTGGATTTAGGTCACGGCGTTCCCTCTTCCCGACCTACCTGGCCCTCCGCTTCCTCACTCGGCGCTCGTGTTCCGCCTCCTCGTAGTAATACTCGTTGTGGCTGTTGTCCCTCCTCCGGGCGGCTGCGGCAATGACCGCTCGGGACTGGCTGGTCGAGTTGTTGGTTGTGTTTTCTGAAAGGGAGGAAGGAAGAAGAAAGGGAAACGGGGGGGGGGCATTAAGAAGGCCTTTCGGATCGTGTCCAAGGGCTCTTTGCTATCATGGTTGAGATTACAAAGCAGCTCAGAAAAGGAGACTTTTTACAGTATTGGCTCCCAAGAATGGAGTGAGAAATCATAGGATCAGAGAGATGTAGAGTTGGAAGAGACCCCGGGGACCATCCAGTCCAACCCCTGCCATGCAGGAACACCCTCAAAGCACTCCTGACAGATGGCCATCCAGCCTCTGCTTAAAAACCTCCAAGGAGGGAGAGTCCACTACACTCCGAGGCAGCCGATTCCACTGCCGGACACCCCTGACCATCAGGAAGTTCTTCCTGAGGTTCGGGTGGAATCTCCTTTCCTGCAGCTTGAATCCATTGCTCCTTGTCCTGGTCTCTGGAGCAGCAGAAAACAAGCCCCCTCCTTCCTCTATGTGGCATCCCTTCAAATATTTAAACATGGTCATCATGTCCCCTCTTAACCTTCTCTTCTGCACTTTCCCAAAAAGAACTGGGAAAAGCTACGGAGACGGGAAAAGTTGCTTTTATCCAGAGCTTAGGGGAACGTTTACAAAAGTCTGGCTGGTTGGGGGCAGAGAAGCGAACTGGGGAAGGTGTAGTCCAAAACAGTGAAAATTTCCACGAGTCAAAAATGGGACATGTGTGAATGGGGGGAGTATTAGATACAAAGTTCGGGAACTTTACTTTTGGGGAGGAAAGTTCATAAAATCGCCCACCCTGCCATGACCGCCATAGGGGGCTTCCGGAAGCACAGCGTAGGAGACGACTCACCCTCGCCGAGCGAATACACCTTGAACCCGGACATTTTCTTGGAGAGAACGGACTTTGGCAGGTTGAGGAGGGCTGGGTTGTAGACGGGGAAGTCGTGGTAGTAGTTCTCCAGGATCCACACCGCAACTCGTTGGATGCTACCCGGTAAAGGAAAGAGAAATACTGTTGGAGAGGCTCTCCGAATTTGAGTGGGTCTTCAGATTTATTGCAAGACAGATTTTTTTCACTGAAAACATTATATTTCAGAGTTCCCGATTCTATGGCATTTTTGATTTTATTCCAAGTAGTTCGTATCACCCTGCACTGTTTCTGAGATTTGCACAAGATCTCTCGTTTTGTTCTTTTTGTTCTATTTGTCCTTTTCCTCATCGCCTCACCCTCCCCGACCCAAAAATTTTTTGGAATAAAAACTAAAAGACGCCACCAGAGGGCACAATTCTCCTCTAAAAGTACATCGTCAAACTTTGCAAGTATGTTTTTTCATTCACAGCCCCAACACACACCTATGTATCTCACGGGCGGTCCAAAATATCTGTGGAAAACAGAGACTGAACCTCATGAGTGTTCCATCTTAAAGGATCATCACTTCCAAGGCAAACAGCTTATTCAACTGTTCGATAACAGGGATGCCCCAGTTAACAAATTAAGACCTGAATTCAGGTGGGGACACCCAACTGTGTAAGAGGCATAGATGTCCTTTTTGGGGACGCTGCAGGGTTTGGCATTACCATCCTCTCTGTGCAGCTCCCAACGCCTTGCTTGTGATTTACTTTAAAAGCCCCGAAGCCCCCTTGCACGGGCCTTTCGGGCTTCATAAACAGCAGGGAAAAAATCACAGAAGCACCTGCAATTCTGCAGATCTCACAACTTCTATAATCACTGTGCTTCTGGCAATGGGGTGGGTGCAGTGAGACACCTCTCCAATCCTTCCTGTTCTCCATGAAGTCCAGAATGGCAGTGAAGGTGGCCTCCGGGCTTTAAATTAAGTAAAGTAACACGGGAATATTTTCCTGCTCCACCCCTCTTTGCATCCTTACAACAAACGAGAGAAAGCGTGGGTGGCCCATGGTCACCCAGAGACTTGGATGGCTCAGATCTCCCAGGTCCTAGTCCAGCATTCAAGATTACACCTTGGTGTTTCTTACTTGCTGGACGCACAGAGGGTGTGCAGATGCTGTAGAAATGTGAAGTCCAAGTCCAAGAACGAGAGGTGCGCTCAGAAGTACCACTCTTCATGCAACCTTCCTCACGCGGTAGAACCCCACACATGATTGTGTTGCCGTACCCCACTCCTTGGGGGACAACCCCAATCCCACCTCCGGCCCCTCTGCTCCTCACCTGAGGTGTCCGACGTTGTAGAAGCGGCTGGCGCCGTCGGTGGAGCGCACCACCTTGAGGGTGAAGTGGGGCTGGAGTTGCCTCAGCTCCAGCAAGACCACGGCCAGGTAGTGGACGAAGAGGAGGGCGTCCACCAGGGAGACGGCATACTGGACAATGCCCTGGTAGTTGGTGTCCCGGGAGTCGAGGATGCGGACGCCGTAGAAGAGCCAGTAGGAGACCACCAGGAGGAAGACCAGCACCATGAGGAGGGCCCGGAAGACGAAGATGCGGGGGAAGAAGGCCTTGGGGCGGCGGAAGAAGAGGGCCCAGCTGCCCAGCAGGAGGATGAGGAGCTTGAAGGCCACCGAGATGAAGAGCCCCTCGCAGGGGGTCCCGCAGGGCTCCAGCCGCTCCCCCCACAGCAGCTGGGGCAGGAGCATGAAGGCCAAGGGGGTGAGGAAGGAGAGGAGGGCCAGGGCCCCGCCCAGCGAGACCCCCAGGTGCCGCGAACAGTCCAGGTGGGCACTGTCCTCCATGTCCTTGGTGATGCGCGTGATGTCATCGTGGGAGATGCTGTGCTCAGAGGTGCCCGTCACCACAGTGGTCGTCTCGCCCCAGTTGTCGTCCTGGGGACAAAGGGCGGAAAGGAGACGCGTGAGGGGACGGGACCCTCCAAGGATGGCTCAATTGGACATTACTTTTTGGGGGGACTATAATTCCCAGAATCCCCCAGACATCTTGCCCATTAGCCTCCCAGGGAAGCTCAGGTACTCTTCTCCAGAGACTGGCAAAGTCACCCTTTTTGTGGATCATAATTCCCAGAATCCCCAAGCCATTTTTCTTCTAGCCCCCCCAGGGAAGCTCCGGCATGGTCTCCACCCTCTCCAGAGCTTGAGAAAGTTCCTTTCTACATAGGACAACTCCCAGAATCCTCCAGCCATCTTGCCCTCCAGCCTCAACTCACCCTTTCGTCACCCCGAGTTGACTCGTTGTCCAACAGAGGCTCCCCGGGGGCCTGGATGGTGACCGACTTGTCCCCCCGACTCCCATCTCGGCTCTTGGAACGGTGCCGCTCTCGCCGGTCTCTACGTCGGAGGAGATTGGGAGACATACGTGGTCAGGAAGAAAGTGCATGGGACTGTCACACCCTGTTTTGCACTCAGCGCTCCTCTCCGGACTGCCAAGACCCCAAAAAGTTAGGTTTCGTTCTTGGGAACACAGGTACCCCCTGCTTACTCAACAAACTGGGGACCAGAACGCTGTCGAAGACTGGAAATCACTCAAATGGCGAACCCAGTCTTTTTAAAGCCAAGGTAGCTCAGTTTTTGTGTAGCAGCAATAATTGTTGGCTTGGGAAGCTATCTAAGTATTAAAGCTACTATCATTCGATGATGCCTTTTTATCAAATCGCTGTAGCTCAAACATTTTATACTTAACATTCTTTTAGATTTTCTATTTAGTGTCCTATTCTCAAGGCATCACATCGGGTTTTATAATTCTATTTTGTTCCTTCTATCTGTTTGATTGTTTTGCTGGTCACTGCAATTAGGACCCCAGGAGACCAGGGTTCGAATCCCTGCTCAGCTCTGGACACTCACTGGGTGCCCCGGGCAAGTCACATTCTCTCAGCCTCAGAGGAAGTCAAAGGCAAACCCTCTCTGAACAAACCCTGATGAGAAAAAGCCTTATGGCCACCATGACTCGGAAAAGACTTGAAGGACGCAAGAAGAACAATTATACTAATGAAAGCCAATTTCAGAATATTTCAGATTTGCTTGCGCATCTATAAGTTCAATGCTAAGTGGCTGAGGAAGTGACCGCAGAAGGGGCGAAGCCTCCGGCAAAGGGACCGGAACTCGAGGCCGCCTCACCGGTGTTTCCGAGAGCTGCGCGAGTGTCCCGACTTGTACGAGTAGCCCGAATACTGCGACTCGTTGTCCATGTTGTCGGAACGCCGGGCCTTGTAGCGGTCCACGTTGACGGACTTGGGTCTCCCGGGCCCCGGGACGGACGCCAAGGCCGCCGCGGCCTCCTTGAGGGTGGGCTTCTTCAGGCCGAGGGGCACCTTCAAGAAGTCGACCTTCACCTTGAGGGACTCTATTTTGATCAGCGGGCTGGACTCGTCTCAGAGAAGAAAACGGGGGGCACCTGCGGGGGGAGAAAGCGGGGAGCAGGTTAAACGCACCGACGGCATTCAGATAACGAGTTTCCACAAACAGGAGGCAGAGCGTGAGAAAGGCAAACTTTTCTGGATTGCAACTCCCATAATCCCCCAGGCAACCAACTAATGGGAGCAGAGCTTGGAGAAAGCTCCTTTATTTGTACTGCATGCATCTGGAACAATATAAACAGTTTAAAACAATTCCACATAAAAGGAAGAAAATAATGTACATAGGATTTTTCAAAACACATTAAATAAACCACCACGCCAAAATGGAAGGAAAGGGTAAAACAATTATTTATTTGATTTATATGAGACTTTTCTCCCAGGCAGGGTTCAAAGTAGCTTACAATACGACAGTTGGAACCCTCCACATGCACATTTTAAAAAGCAGTACAAGCTGAACATCTGTTATCCAAAACCCTTGGTAATTCCTGCAATTCATGGTCCCAACGGAGTCTCCACAATCCCCTCAGGTTCCCTACAGGCGGAAGACTGGATCCTTTTTTTCGGAAATTTCAGATTTTGGAGCATTTCAGATGACGGATATTCAACCTGTAGTAAAAGACTTTCATTAAAAAGCCAGGTTTTTGACTTTTGAAGGGATGTCATATGGAAGACGGAGCTTGTTTTCTGTTGCTCCAGAGCCTAGGACTAGGAGCAAAGGAAAACAGATTCCATCTAAGCACTAGGAAGAACTTCTTGATGGTACGAGGAGTCCGGCAGTGGAATCTGCTGCTGCCTCCACGGAGTGTGTTGGAGTCTCCTCCTTCTCTGGAGGCTTTTAAGCAGAGTCTGGATGGCCACCTGCCCAGAACACTTGGATTGTGTCTCCCTGCCTGGCAGAACGGGGTTGGGCTGGATGGCCCCTGGGGAAGTTTCTTGCCGCTCTAAGATTCTATGAAAATTGGGACCTGCTTTCCAAGCCTGAGCTTGGAAACTCCCCGGAGGGCTTTACCACGGCATGCTCTGAGGTCACCTAGAAATCTAGGAGCTCCCTTCGCACTCCACCTCCCCTTCTCCAAAAACCATCCCTGCCATGTGCACCACCGCTCGGGAGGAGGACATGAAACGCTTCTTGCTGACTTTGATGATTCAGAAGGAGGCTTCGGAGGGAGGGGTGAAACGCAGACAGGAGCCAGCCAACGCAGGGGAGAAGCGTCTCGCTTCACGTCCTTCATTGCTTTGAAGAACAACCACCAACAAGCTTTATTTTCTTCCTTGTTCACAGAAAGCGGCAATATTTTTAGTGTGCGCGGACCTGCATGCTTGCAGCAACGGGAAAAAACTCTCACCCCCAGTGAGAAAGAGCATCTCGGTTCACCGAGAGACCTCACCAAAAACCATGGACGGCACACATTATTGCACTTTTTGACTTGAGTCCCAGTCTCGGGGAAAAGGCAGAATATAAATAAAAGTTAATAATAATTAATAACAACAATAAGCAGATAGACAGCAGTAGAGAAAAACCACAGAGTGCCACCGAGGCAAGATTCTGACTAGAATCAGAGACGGTGGGAGCCCTTAAAATCCAGAAAAACTGAGGACATAAGAAGCGCATGTGAAAACGCAGGCACCGTCCTTCCCAAACAAGCGAGGAGAAAACTTACTGTACTCGTCTGGCTATTATTTCAAAAGGAAACCAGCCCCAGGGAGGGGTTTGCCGGAATTTGTGAGCCCCCACCCCACCCCAGGACTCCCCAAACCGCCTTTTCGGTTACAACCGCCACCTGCTGCAAAAAAATTAAACGTTTCGGATGATTTATGCTTTCATTAAAGTTCTGCTCTACATATTAATTGCCTCCAAGCAAGCCTACGGGAGGAGCCGACACAGAAATGAATTATTCAAGGGCAACGCTGGCTCCGCCATGCCGCTTCGGGTTTCTGTCGGAACAAGCCTGACACACAAAAGCTCCGGAAGGAATCCCAGCCGAGGGAATGCAGATCTCCTGGGTTTTCTGTCTTTCTCTCTCTCTCTCCAAAAAATGACTGCCAAATCTGGTTCTCGTTGTCTTTTCAGCACATGCCTTGCATGTACGAAGGTCCCAGGTTCAAGCCCCGGCAATTCCAGTTAAAAGCCTCCAGGCTGGGGAACAAACTGGGGCCCATTCACACTACACAGATATAGCAGTACGATTCCACTTTAACCACCACGTCTCCATTCTACGGAATCTTGGGGTTTGTAGTGTAGGGGGGGCACTAGAGCTCTCTGGTTGAGAATGCTAAATATCCCTGCCTCAACTGCAAATTCCAGCGGACTGAAGGATGTTGCCATGACAGTTAAAGTGGAATCATAGCATTATAATTACATAGTGTGAAAAGCAGGCACGTATAAAGGGTGTGGCGGTGGGGGAAGTCCAATCCAGATGCAGGCAATAACAGGGTACAAAATGGGGGTTTCTCCCTTTCTCAGGGGGTGCAACACACAACACTGCAGGCCACCCTTAGGTGCAAATAGGGGCAAGGGAGAGAGGACGGAAATGGTCAAACTCCTGGAAACCATGCCATCCCATAAGGAATAGCTTAAGGAGCTGGGTACGTTTAGCATGGAGAAGGGAAGGTTAAGAGGGGACATGAGCACCATATTTAAATATTTTAAGGGATGTCATATGGAGATGGAGCAAACTTGTTTCCAGCTGCTCCAAAGACTAGGACAAGGAGCAATGGCTTCAAACATTACAGACCTCACTAGAATTGCTACCAACTGCAACAACCTAGCCGGAGCGAAGAAGTGACAACACCAGCTGCAGCAACGGTTCAGCCCATTGGGTACCTCCTTTGAAATTTGGAACATAACCCGGAGAGGATCACCCCCAACATGGGAAGCCACCAGTCACAGCCCAGCAGTCCTACGAGGCTGCCCTACAGAAGAACCCGCTCCCCTTCCAAGCGATGCCTCCGTGGGCCGTTCCCTACCCAACAGGCTCTGCCTTCTCCAACTGGCACCGGCCCTGCATGTTGTGACCTATTTACAATGAATTTTACTGAGACGGAGCCCAGGCGGCGTGCAGTGGGCTTCATTCCAGCAGCAGCACGGAGGCCACAATTAAGACAGGGCCTCGTTCCCATGGCCCATTTAGGTCAAAGGAGAGAGAAAATTCCTTTCCACGGCCGCGTGAGGCAACTGGGAAGAATGCCAGGGTTGTTTAACGGGGTCTCCTGTCCCGGAAAGAGCCAGAACATGCCCCCGACACACACAGACACATCTGCACGCCCGCATGGAGCTGCCCTGCCCTGTCTCATCACAATTCCACCTCCGTCGGCAGCTGAGTCTCAAAGTTCGCAAGCGTTCATGGGCCGCAAAATGCCCATAACTCCACCATTGTTAAGATCTGCAGGGAAAGACTTAACTCTCAGTCCCACCTGGTGGGCGAGGACTTGGCTGCTCCCAGACTGTGGAACTCCCTGCCACAGGAGGTCCGCCTGGCCCCTTCCCCGTTCTCTTTCCGCCAGCAGGTGAAGACATTTTTATTCAAGCAGGCTTTGCTTTTGGATCCTAAATTTCAGTTACATAGCGTGCGTGCAAAGGGAGCCGGTAGAGTGTCGTGATTTGAGCCTTGGACTATGACTCTGGAGATCCAGGTTCGAGTCTCTGCTCAGCCACGGAAATCCACACGGTGACCTTGGCCACGTTGCACACTCTCAGCCCCAGAAAACCCCATGATAGGTTCATTTTAGGATCACCAAGAAGTCGGAAACGGCACAAAGACACACACAACACGACTGATCCTCAAAAAAAAAACTCCCAAAAAGGTTTCACAAGTTGCTTCATGCTAGGCAGGCTCGCTCATTTTCAGCTGAAGACGCACCAAGGACTTGGCAGGAGGACAATCTTGGATCCACCTGAAGCAAGGAAAGGCCTTTCGCCTCCAATGGCTTTTGTTCCCAAATGCTCCACCGACACAGGGAAGGGGGGACAAAAAGGCACCCTTGGCGTACGGGGTCGACCGGGCGCATCCTTTGCCCCAGCCAGGAAGGGGCCCGCGTTGGCCCACGGCAGCGTCCGGGGTGAGGAGTCGGGGAGGCAGCCAAGAACGAGAGAGGATCGTGGAAGGAAGAGCGAGAAAGGATGCAAGAAAGGCATATTGTGCAAGTGTCCCACTTTCGAAAGGTCACTCCTCTGTCGTCCCACCTTTCAACTGCTTTTAAAACGTCCCTGTTTCCCTCTCCGATTCCCTCGTTGACCCCGGCTCACTTCAATGGCTGCAAACTGAGTTCAAAGAGCAAATATCAATTGCACTCAATTAGCAAAAGGGAGAGGAGAGGCTTAGGCAACAGCAAAGGGCTGCAGGGTCTCCTAATTCATTAATAATTTTTGCCATTTAGGTCACACTTTGAGGTCATCTTGCCGAAGACGCATCCCAGTTTCCAGCCGATGAAATCTTGGGAGGGAACAGTGGATTTCATGGGTTTACTCTAAATGTGACCAACTAATAGGATCAGGCCTCTACACCAGATCAGCCGGGAGAAACGAGGCCAGAAAATAATCCTGCCCCATATATCCGCCGTCTTCCATAGACTCCCACCCCACGTGCCCCCTGCTGTGACGCAGTTTGGGGAGCGCCCGGTCCGTGGGTCTGTCTTCTCCCGCCTTCTCTCTTTCTGCTTGCAAAACAGAAGGCACAACAACCCGCCTCCGGGGCTGCACCAAACACAGGCAACCAATAATTAAGGAGCTAAGCGCTAATTTACCAGGCTGACGATGATCAGGATGAATCAAGATACAAAGGAACTTGCTTTGTTCCAAGCCAGACTATGGGGCCCAGCATACCCGGGGGCAGACAAACTGTAAGCATACCTCCCCGAGACCCCTTAAAACCCCAGGAAATGGGGAAGGGGCGCCAGCAAGGTTTACTGTTGTAGAGACCAGGGTCCAATTCCACTTACCCCCCTTGGCTGTGAAAACCCGCCGGGTGACCGTGGGCAAGTCACACTCTCTCAGCCTCAGAGGAAGGCAAAAGCAAGCCCCCCCAGAGCAAGTCTCACTGAGAAAACCCCACAGTAGGTTCACCGTAGGGTTCCCATAAGTCAGGAATGACTTGAAGGCCAACAGCAACCCAATATTAGTTGAAAGCCACGCTCTGCAGAGCTGGTGGTGGGAATTTTGCAAAGGCCCCGATCTCCCTTGGGAAAGCGGCTGGAAGTTACTTAGGAGCACAGGAGCCTCCTTAGTCCCACCCAGTACTGCCATCCCTGCCGGCAGTTATGTGTCTGTTCCGGGTTCCAGTTGGATCCTTTCCTCCTTCTTCCTAGAAATCTCTCCAAGCTCCCCTCTAGTAGGTCTCCCATCCAGGGACTGGCTGGCTTAGTCTCCAAAATCACGCACGCTAAATCCATGTCCCCCTCTATGCTGAGCCAGGACTACCAGTTCAGCTCAAAAACCCAGCAGGAGTCTGGGCTACGTCAGCAGGGAGCGTAGCATCCCAGTCGAGAGAAGCAGGGGTGTCGCTCTCTTCTGCTTTGGTCAGAGGAAGCCCGGGTCCAGTTCTGGGTACCACAGCTCAAGACGGGTATCAACAAGCTGGAATGTGCCCACGAAACAGCAACCAAGGTTGTCAAGGGTCTGGAAAGCAAGCCTTATAAGGAACAACTTAGGGATGTTTAGCTTGGAGAAGAGAAGACGGAGAGGGGACACAACAGCCACTTTTTTGAAGGGACATCTTGTGGATGATGGAGCCAGCTTGTTTTCAGCTGCTCCAGAGACTTGGACACGGAGGAATAGATTCAAAGAGCCCTTTTGTCTTTTATTTAGTCGAGGTCTGAGAGTCAGTGTGGTGTGGCAGCTTAAGTATTGAACTACAATACTCGGAAACCAGGTTTGACTCCCTGCTCAGTCATGGAAACCTACTGGGTCACATACTCTCAGCCCCACACAATCCTGCGATAGGTTTACCTTAGCATCTTCCTAAGTCAGAAACGATTTGAAGGCACAGAACAAGTTGGTGTTTAGTGCTTTGGTCAATTAGAGGTCAGTGCATTAGTTTAATGTCTTAGTATTGCATTTTAGCTTTTCTTCTTTTCTGTCAGCGTTTTCTTTCCGAATATTCGTTTTGATTGTGAATAAGACTGTTTTAAATAACTAATTACGAAACAAAAGTCCCAGGGGGTGCACTTGCCAGTTCATGCAAATTTAATCCTTTAACCGCTTCAAACCAATCTGATGATGGTCAACCGCCTGGCCAATTAGGCCGCCTTTCCACCCCATTTCCTGCTCAATTTCCCTTCCATCTTGCCCCCTTCTCCCTCTCACCGTGCCTTCATCTCCCCCTTCTGCAAAATGGACTCCGGTCCCCCCATTCCCCACATGCCCTGCCTCTCGGCGAGGTGGAGCTCCAGCCCCAAACCCACGCTGGGCGGCCCTTGCCAAAGGAAGCTACGACAACAAAGCCCGGGGAACAGCGGGAATGCAACAGAAATTTTGCAAGAAGAGCCAAAGATGCTCCCCCCACCCGGCCCCAGCTCCCTCCTGTCCCCCAAGTGCAAGGCTTTCTTGGCAGAGTTTTACGGGAAATTGGCAGCAGGAGTGGGTGGGGGGCGAAGAGAGAGAAAGGGAAGGGCAAGAGGAGAATGAAAGGAACCAACGTGTCCTCAATGTGCAATCAAGCATGAGGCCAAGGAAATAAAACTCAGCCCTGACAGTCTCAAGGCACCAAAGGGGAGTCGGGAAGGGACCGTAGCTCAGCAATGTTGCCTCTCCAGAAAGTCCTGAGTTTGATACTCAGAGCAGGAGGAGGACGGCTCGCTCCAAAGCGGGGAAGAACACATTGCATGGAAACCCCGAAGCCCTCTGAGAAGCGGCTCAGGGAGACGGGGATGTTCAGCTTGGAGAAGAGAAGGTTAAGAGGGGACAGGAGAAATCCATGCTTAAATATTTGAAGGGATGTCACATGGGGGGTGTCACAAGCCTGTCTTCTGCTGCTCCAATGGAGCACTGGCTCCAAACTCCAGGAAAAGAGATTCCAGCTAAGCATTAGGAAGGACTCCCTGGGAGTCAGGGCAATTCAAGAGAGGAACATGCTGCTGCCTCCATGGAGTGTGGCGGAGTCTCCTTCTTTGGAGGTTCTGACCAGAGGCTGGAGGGCCATTTGTCAGGAATGCTTGAATGGTGTCTTTCTGCGTGGCGGAATGGGGTTGGTCCGGATAGCCCTTGGGGTCCCTTCCAGCTCCAGGATTTTATGTTTACAAGCAAACAATAAACCAACTGAGGCTTCTAAAAATATCTGATAAGATGACCCAGCCACAGAAATGCCACATCTCTGTCTTTGGCCCACACCTGTCTCCCTGATGCCCACCAGACATTGCGGCCCAGCCTCTCAACCAAATTGGTCCCTGCAAGTCTTATGCGCTCTCACCACATGGATCCCTTCTGTACTCACCTACCCACACACATGTTCCACGCTCCCCCACAGATGCCTGGTGCTCTTCCCTCCCTAGACATGTGTCCCATTCACTCCTTTCCCCACACACACACGTTCCATGCTTTTTCCTCCCCCGGGCATGCTCCATGCTCTCCCTTCCCCAGAGATGCCTGGTGCTCTCCCCTCCTTACACATGTCCATTCTCTCTTCTCCCCACACCCATGTTCCACATTCTCTTCTCTGCATGCGCATATCCAACACTCTTGCCTCCCTTTCCAAATGTCTCGTGCTTTTTCCTCCCCATAGACAGGTCCCATGCTCTCCTCCCTCCACAACTCTCTGGTGCTGTCTTCTTCTTGCACGTTTCCCAAGTGCTCCCCTCCTTGCACATGTCCCATGCGCTCCTCTCCTAAAACACACACATGTTCCGTGCTCTCTCTTGTGCCCCATGGGCTTCCCTTTGATTACAAAGCCCCCAAATGTGGACAGCTGAGATCTAGTTGGCTGGTGACGGGACTCAAGGGGGCAGCCTGTGAACCCCCCTGCTCGCCTCGCCTCTTCGCCATCATGCGGAGGGAATAATGCTCAAAGCGGAGGAGAAACACACACATCTCCATATGCATGGCACTTTTGTGTGAGCTCTTTGGCTTTAAGGGAGGAAGGGGGTGGAATTTTTTTTTTATTTTATTTTTTGGAGCCGGAGGAGTGACGGTCTAAAGGGAAGAGTGGCCTTTTGTGCCGGAGACACTGGCGGGGGTCTCGCCCATTTATCACGAGGGGAAAACAAAGGCTTGGCCGCCAAACAGGCCCACCCTGGTTGCCTAGGTGATGACGACGGGCCGGAGAGCGTGCATGTGTGCGTGCGGGGCCAGCATCCAAAACGGGGAGAGGAGAGAGCAGGGGGAAGGAAAAGGGGGTGCCGGCCAAGCCTCGCCCGCCCCACCCTCTGCTTTGCTTGGGGTGGGGGAGGAAAGAGGGGTCTTTTGTCCCCCTCAGGAAACAATGCAACCGGGAAAGAGAAGGGAGCATGGACGGGCGGGTGGGGAGAGGATAAAAAATTTGAAACAGGCCCAAAGGATGAGGGTCTTTCTTTGAAAAGGAGCCGGGGTTGGGGGGTGGCCGCGTTTTGTCAAGGTTTCTTTGGTGGTGGAAATTTATGGGAACCAAGAAGGGTTACGGGAGGGGAAACGCAAGACTCCCTTGTTCCCAACACTCGACTGGAAGCAGAGGAGGTGGACAACTAGGAATCATTACCCAAATTTATAGGTGGAAAGAAACACACCAGATTAGAGTTCCTTGCAAGCTCGAGGCTCAAGGCGAGGAGACCTGTTTTTTATGCAAAGCACACCGGGTTCAAACTGGTTTGACAGTGTTGCCAGATGGAAAACTGGAGAGGGCTCCTGCATGGTTGTGCAGAAAGGGAGTTTCAGCTGGGGGTCTTTGCCACACAACCGGGAAGCAAACACCACCTGCTGAATTTCCCCTCTTCCACACAACCCCTAAAGGTAGCGGAACCCTTTCCAGTATTTATTTTGGTAATGTTCGAGGGCTTGGGAAGCTGCTGCTAATCCATGGAGGGAGCTCTCAGCTCGGAAAAGGTACATTTTTGACACTGTAACTCCCAGGAGCCCTTCCACACTGCACAATTATAGCACTATGATTTCACTTTAACTGCCATGGCTGCATCCTATGGAATCCTAGAATTTATAGTTTAGGGAGGGAAAGGTACTCAGAAATCTGGAAGTCAGGTGGTCTAGTGGTTTGAGTATTGTCCTGCCACCCTAGAGATCTGGGTTTGGTTCTGTGCTGGGCCATAGAAATCCACTGGGTCACACACTCTCAGCCCCAGAAAACCTTGAGATAGGTTCTCCGTAGGGCCTCCAAAAGCTGGAAACAACTTGAAGGCACACAACAAGAACCCTGACAAGATCTGTGCACACACGGCCAAGGCACAGATGTCGAAAGGCCCCAACAAAGTTGGACCCAAATCACCATTCGGAACCTGCTAAGTCAACATCCACGTCAATCCCATTGGCTCCATGGGTTTGCTCCCACCGGCCCTCAGCGACTGGGTGCAAGCCGCCGTTGACGACCCAACGGGCGGTACGGGAACGGAGAGGAAAGTCCCCGAGTGGACACCCAAGACCCGTCCCAGAGGAGCCAACCCTCCAGCCCGGAGCATCCCTCGTTCGGCAAGACTCACCAACTTGGTGGGAGGCAAATGGCCGTCGGAGGGACGGAGGAGAGTCGTCTCCCGCTGTCCGCTCAATCCCACACGCGGCCAGGCATTGTGAACCCCTTCCGAACGCTCGGTCCTTTTTGGGCAGGACTCCCGGTCGGTCCCGTCCCGGTCAACGGCCCCAGATTTCAGAGTCTACAACGGCCACGAAGAGCGGAAACTGGACGCACGCTGTGGGAGGAAGAAAACAGAACGGCTGATGTTGCGGAAGCTCTATGTCATTTTCAGGCATGGCAGACCATTACTGATGACCCTGATTGCAATTATTATTATTATTATTATCATCACTACCAATACCACCACCACGAGGAGAAAGGCAGGATATTTTTCATTTATTGACCTACTGGACATATATACCGCCTTTCTCCCAAGATGGGATTCAAGGCAGCATGAATGAAGACTATTACGATGGAAGTAAATCATTGAATAAATGAGATACCTTAAAATAAAGCGTATTTATTAAATGCATGCTATAACTGCAACAATATTTAAATAATATCCTGCTTTATTTAATCTAGTAGTTTAATTAATGTAACAATAATAGTATTTATTCAAGCCGCCTTCAATGCAATCCTGAGAAACAGGATATAAATTCAATAAACAAACAAACAAATTACATCCTGCCTTTCTCTTATTATTAATTATTGTGATTGTGACTGTATTTTGGTCCCGCTCCTTTTGCCTTTGGGCACACCCAATCCAGAGTGAGCCCCTTTGCTGAAATTGAATTTGGAGCCTTTTTTGGGGGGGAACAGCCCTTCCGCCTTGATGCAGTGAGTCCTCCCCTTGGCTTCTAGGGGTAACTCATAAAACACCAATTAGCATTGCTTATTTCTCCACTCGCTAAAATATTCATATTTTGCCCTACATCGCAAGCTCTCAGGGCAACGTACAGGTAAAATCCATTTAAAACAATTTAAAAATTTAAAGCGGCAAGGAATAATTTAAAGAGCCTAAAAGGCATATTAAAGAATTTAACAAGGTTTTGGAAAAACACTACCTGTACAGGTTTTGGGGGGAAAAATACTTAAGACACCCCACACGAGGGCCCCATAAATGCCATTAAATTTTGCTTAATTTGCTGTTATAAAAATCAGGAAACTCAACAACCCTGGACACAACCACAAGAGAAAAAAAAGGGGGGCTGACCAGGGTTTGGTTCTCCACCCAGCCATTTAGATTTACGGGGTGACCTTGGGCGTGTCACACACTCTCAGCCTCAGAAAACCCCATGATGGGGTCACCTTGGGTTTGTCATAAGTTGGAAATGACTTGGAGGCACACGACAGGCACTTAAACAGGCCAGTGGAATCACCCACGGATTCGAAAAGTCAACATTTGTGCAAGCCCTGCTGACTCAATGGGTTTACTCTAATTAAGACTAGGGCCATTTCCGCACTAGCCTGTTATAGTGCGATGATTCTGCTTTCAACCTCCTCTGGAATTCTGGGGTTTGCAGTTTCGGGAGGGGCCGGCCGGCACAATCTTTACACCAGTTTCCGGTCGGCCCCTCCCAAAACTGCAAACCCCAGGATTCCAGAGGAGGTTGAAAGTGGCATCATCGCGCTATAACAGGCTGGTGCGGAAATGGCCCATCTCTTGGATCCTAAGGCTTGGGGACAGCCAACAGGAGAACCAAAGACACACAACGAATTTTGCAGAACCGATTCACGGTTTGGAGAGAGCAGCGAGAGAGACGTTTTCCTTCCAGTCTGATTATAGCCCACTTTGGCTTTTTTGGAGCCTAAAATCCAGGAAAGGGCGTTTGGGTATCCGCTGCATGCAAGAGCCAGAGGGATGCAGTGGACCGAACACTCTGGGAGACCCGGGTTCAAATCCCTGCTTTGCCACAGAAACCCCTGCGAGGTTCCCTGACCTGGTTGTTTCCTTTCACAGGAGCGTATTTTTATTCTGAAGCATGTTGAAGCCCTCCTCCTTCCACGTCGGCCATGCCCAGGAACTTTGTTAAATGAGGAAAACCTGTAACGGTCCCCGATTCAGGGAGAAACCTATCCAAAAAGCCGTGAGAGGTCAAAGCAGGAGGTGTCCACCGATTTCTGCCTGTCCGTCCGTCAACCACGCCCGGCGGGAAAAAGGGAACCCACCCTGGCCATCTTTCCGGTTCCCGCTGTGATCAAAAGCACCACCCTTTGGATGAGGATCCAAAATACTTTCCCAAAATACTTTCTGCATCTCCTCCCCAGATCCAGGACTCACTGAAACAGAAGCCATGATTCCCGGCCAGGGACCAACCTAATAAAAGTCCACTGGTCCATATCAATAATTATAACAACGCTATTAAGAAGTTGTTGCCGTGCGCCTTCAAAGCGTTTCCGACATTTGGCGAGATCTGCCGGGTTCGCCTTTGCTGCCCCCGAGGCTGAGAGAGTGTGACTCCCCCAAGGCCACCCAGGGGGAATCCCTATTCTGGTCTCCAAGGAACCAAGAAAACAAATTGGGATCTTGACATCTAACAGAGCCCCTCTTCCTATACAAGTTGGGACGTAATTTAATTTAAAAAATATATTAAAAAGTCCCGTAACATCTGACTTCTTCCAAAACTCAAGCCATTTTTAAAAGAAATGTACTAATGATTTCTTATAAGCTCATGACAATTCCTTTTTAAAGCCCATGTCCTTTCAGAAAGCTGCGCCGATCGCCTTTTAACAACCCAGAATTATCATTTTTTTAATTTAGAAAAACCCTTTTAACTATCACCTTTCTTCAAGACATTACTGTCTTTTAACATGCCTGCTTCTCCCTTTTGTTTTAAGGAAAACGCTTTCAACGGGTCCGCCTCTCCTCCGGGTATAGCAAACTTAAGCATGCAAATGAGCGCCGTCTCGTCTCTCGCATGTCGTTATCATATATTTGAGTTTGCATAACATGGTTACCTATAAATAATTGATAGCAAGCAATAGCTTAGAATTTAATTACACAGGTTTTTTTTTTTTTAACAGAAGGGGGGACTAACTAGCTTGGGCTTTGGCAATTAGCGGGAGGCTCGTTAACCGTTCTACTAGATCACGGCTTTAAGGATTACTCGGTGGTTACTGGGGTAAGAGTTAACCAAACGAGCAGAGTTACGGAAGACAGACGGGTGAAAGGAAAAGGTGGAACTCTAGTTTGAGAACGAAAAGGAAGGCTGGACAGCGTGGAAACCCACAGGTCACACTCTCTCAGCCTCGGGAAAGCCACGGCAAACCCCCTCTGAAGAAGTCTTAAGAGCCAGCATGGTGGGGTGGCTTGAATGCAGAACTAGGAGTCCAGAGACCAGGGTTCGAGTCCTCGCTCGGCCAAGAATGTAGCAAAGTCACACTCTCTCAGCCTCAGAGGTGCAAACCCAATGAAGGCAGCGTTTGAGTGTTTGACTAGGACCCCAGAAGACAACTTGAAGTCATGCGACAACAAGCCCCCGAGTGGGAAAACAGCAGGTTATTACTATATGACTAACAACAGTCCATTAGGAACAGAAACCCCCTCGCTGCACACCAGCCGCTGGGTGGGCAGGACGAAACCCAAAGCCGATTACCCAAGTGCAAAGTGATCCGAGAGCCGCGCGGCGCCCGCCTACCCGACTCCCGGCTGCCCGCAAGCCGCCATCTGGAGCCGACAGGCCGGGCCGGGGGAAACGGGGCTCCCAAAAGCGGGATTTTCTCGGGCTTAGCATGCCTAGCTGGCTTTGCACAATAGGGACGTCCTCGCCTCTCGCCCGTCACATCTCGGCCACCTCCACCACCCGCGGAGAGCGCGCAACACCCGGCCGGGCTCCTCGCGCACCACGGAGGCAGAGAGAGTGTTGCATGCAAGGCAGCCCCGCAGGAGGGGAATGGAGGGAATGCGGCGGGGGGAGAAAGGGTCCGCCAGCACGCTCCCCACAAGCAGCAAGCCATCTTGTTTCGGCATTAAGCCCCCCATTCTTTAACGCTCCACAATCCCAGACCGTTCCAGAAAAACCATCCACTGGAAAGGCCGCCGCTTGGCTTGGCTTTCAGGCAACTCTTGTAAGGGGACAATTGTGTTTGCGTAACAGGCCTGCGGGGGACTTTTCTGCCCGAGGATAAAGCTAGCACACTCTAGGATTGAAAGAAAGCAGCGCTTGGGTTCCAGCATTGCTCCCATTTAAAGGAAAGGGGGGAGGATTTCAAGTTGCAAAAAGTACTTGGGAAATTGATTTCGCCAGGGACTCCAAGTGACCAGGCCAGAAACTGCTGGCCCCAAGGCCAGAAAGAAATGCTTTAAATTAAGTAAATAAAGGAACAGAGGAAAAAGACAAGGGATGGCCTTCTCAGGGGCCTGTGAAATTCCTTAGCTGCAATTGAAAACAGTGGAATTTTTTTTGCAAATTTGGGGGCTGTGCAATCCCCCAGCTGCAACTCAAGACAGTGGAATTTTTTGCAAATTTGGGCTGCAAGGCGACAAATCTCCTAATGATTCTGTCCTCCCCTTTGGGTGTCCCCCCAAAATGCATACACCCTTTAAAAGCTAACAGTTGTTATGGTGATTATTAAGGCTAAATAAATACACTTATGTCGGAGAATAAGTGCTGCAGTAATAATTTAATCCGAGTTACAAATTTCTTCTCAGACAACAATTTTATGTCAGGTTTTCGGACTGTCATCCATGCACAGCAATGCACTGTTCACACCGTCAAAGCCCAGAGTTGCAAACCTCACTTAAAAGTTTCTCTTGGTAGTTTCACGACACTTCTCTACGACTGGAATCTTTAATCTTATTAAGGGTGTACACTTTTTTTTTGCAAAAAATGCAAATAATATGCGTGTGTGCATATGTATTCCAGAATTTTAAGGGTGCATATGTTTTTTGGTATATTTACTATTTTCAAAACTTTTAATGAGAAGCAAAAAACAACCAACAAAGTGGGAAAGAGGCCCTGAACTATATTAAAAAAAAGACCAGCCTTTTCACACGCCCAGTGAAATTCCCCGCTTGCAATTAAAAACACCGAATTTTTTTTTCGCAAATTCAGGCTTGCCAAGCACAAAAGAGGGGGCACCCCCCTCCGCCTGAAAGGGCCTGACTCCAGCGGCATTCCAGTCTCCGGGACGACCATTATCTCCATTTCCAGGCTGAAAACACAGAGCTGTTTGCCAATGTGAGGGGGAGAAGCGGGGAGGGGGAGCCCAGCAGACCCTCCCCCTCCGTCTCACGGTCGCTCGGAGGCGGATCAGCCCCCAAAGCGCCATCTGGGCCTCCCCCGGGGCTCCCCCTCTCCCCCTCCCCAACCGCCCTCGTTCCAACAGACTGTGGTGGCAAAGGAGGAACACTTGACCGACAACCACCTCATTATCTCTAGATCATCAAACCGGGGAAGGGGCGGGAGAGGAAGGGAGAAGAGAAAGACCCCGAGCCTGGAAGGGGCAGGCAGACACCCTGCCAGATGCACCTCCAGCGATATCATCGCCCTAAAACGCCAGGGCCATGGAACCCCCTCCCCACTGACACCAGCCAAGCATTCCTCCTTCTCTGGACCACTCCAGACCACACAATGGATGCTCTTCCACGCTACAGAAATGTTTAATAAAATTAAGAATAGCCTGCATAGGAATACCTTTTTTTTAAAAAAAAGCCTCCCCGCACACAGAAAGCTAGCTATTTCCACCACAGGCTACATTTCTAAGCAGAGGGATTTTTCATATAAACTCTTGCTAGGAGCCAAAATGATCCAAAATCGTGTTTTGGACACATTGCATGACAACAGGATTCGATGGAAAAGACGATACCAGTAAAAGTGGATTGCTCGGCAAGAGGAAGACGGTATTACAAGAGGACAGACTCTATCAAGGAAGCAACTCAAGGCAACCTGATGGCAAACTATGACAACAATCCTCTCTCTCACACACAAACAAACAGGTAAAGGAGCATCAAGTCCCCACAAGGGTGCAACTTTATCAGCTTCTGCTCTCCCTTGGGGACACCATTCACCATTTACATCCTGCATCTTTTTTCCAACACCACCCCTAAGAGGTAGGCTCTTGCTACGTCCACGACCTCAGAAGTGGGCATGTGCCGAGGGTCAGAGGGGCACCTGGATCAGCAGAGACCCCAAACACTTTCCCTGGCAGAGAGCAACCACGCTGGATCGGGAAGGTTATCATCCCCCCTAAGACCCTCCAAGGGCTTTACTGCGAGTGGCCAGAAAACCACCACTTTTAAAATCCAGCCTGTTTTTTAAAAGCTAGAGGGGAGTAAATTGTGAATTGCCAGTCCTGGAGTCCAAGGTCCGGGTTCATCCATGGAGACCCGCCTTGGGCGAGTCCCGCTCTCTCAGCCTCCGAGGAAAACAAAGAGAATCACCTGCAGAAAAAAAAATTGGCCAAGAAGAAAACCACAGGAGGGCTCCTAACAAATGCTTTGAATATTGGATTCCAGGAGATCAGGGATCGAATTTGTGCTGCACCATGGAAATCTACTGGGTGACCTTGGGTGAGCCCCACTCTCTCAGCCTCAAGAGTTTATACCCGTGTCCGCATCACGAATCGGGCTGCCGGTTGTGTGAAGCACCTTTTCCCAACCTGAACCTAGTAGCTAAAACCAGAAAAGCTCACCAAGTCCACAGGTTTTCTACCAGCAACTGGGTAGGCGACAAAAGATGCTACACTTTTAAGCAGAATACTTTCCACAATATATATATTTACACATCCAGGCTGTTGTTCTGTAATCAGCCACGTAAGTTGGGCTAAATATAGGACGTCGATTTCTAGTTATTCTTCTTGAGAGACGAACGCTGACAAACCCAACGCTTGGAGGGAACAGGCTAACAAATGAACGCAGCGCTGGGCTTGTTCCTACTCTGCAAAATCTCTTGTTTTCCAACCACAAGGAGTCCAGATAACACGGGGCAGGCTGCCTGCGTCCCCAGGCTCACGCCCACGCTTTGGGGACGTAAAGTGCACAACTGGCCGTACTGGATCTGATTTTTCTTAACATGAAATGCAGCAGATAAAGCAGAAGAGAAGGCAGGCGTCTGAAGGTGCTGCATTTGCACCTCGGCAAAAGGAAAACGAAACTGTCGAGTAAGCTTGTAAGGATCGTTGCCGTTGGCTTCCAAGTCGATTCCAACTCTGGAGGAACTGGCAAAACCACCCCGAGGATTCCTTAAGAAAACCCTACAAAATGCATAGGGACACCATAGGTCTCCAGGACGTGAGACAGCACAGATACACAAGCATACAAGGCAAACCTACATGGGGTTTTCTTGGCAAGAGTCCTTCGGAGGAGGGATTGCATTTGCCCTCCTCTGAGGGTGAGAGAGTGTGACTTGCTCAAGGTCACTTAGTGGGATTCCATGGCTGAGCAGGGATTTGAACCCGGTCCCCGGGATCGTAGTCCAATGGTCAACACTGGTTCTCCCCCCTTAGCTACATATGAGCCTAAAATAGCAATATTCTTTCCCATTTATAAGGGAAATATGTGCTCTTTGCTTCGCAATACTACAAATATCCCCGCAAAATAATTTCTACATAAAGATTTGAACATGTTTGAACCTCACGCTAAGTCTGGTAACATGACTTAAAAGAAATTTGCCAGTTCTACATCTTTCCTGGAAAACCCACATCAATAAAATATGGCCAAACAAGACACATCTACCGTCATTTGGCAACTGAAATTGCTCTTTGGCAAATGAGTTTGGCAAATGAAAAAGGCCACAGATAACCCCGTGTTTGCAGCAAACAGAGGCCCAGATCCAAGCAGCCATTCTGAACTAGGCTTGCTAAGTCAATGAGACTGGCTTAGGAAAACTGACCTTTCCATTTCACAACCGACTGAATGGGTCTACTCAAGTTGGGACTGAAACCAAGAGGATTCAGGCCTGAGGTGAGAACTGTACAGGCCTCCAGAGGTTGTTGGACTACAAGTCCCAGCAGTCTGAGCTGGCATGGTCAATTCTGCTATAGTCATCTGAGTTCCACCCTTGGATCTGACCGTCGTTGGGATCCCTTCCAATTCTACAAGTCCATAAAAGAGTTACAGGGAAGTAAACAAACTGGACAGACTGCAACCTCCCAAATGTTAAGACTGCAACTCCCATTATCCCCTAGCCAGCCAAGGATGAGAAATGCTCGGAGCTATAATGCAACGACATCTGGAAGGCGGCACCTTTTGCACCCCGATCAAGCCATGTGGAGAGAGTGCCTCTAGGCACGTGCAGAGAGGCCGTTCCCAGCAAGCAGGGAAACCCAGCGTGTCTCCAGGCTTCTCGGCCAGCAAGGAGGAGCGGACAGGGCTTGTGGGCCAACGAAAGCACCACTGGCCCTTCTCTTCTCCACGGTCGAGTGGCTCTCGAAGGCACTCCAGAAAAGTACCAGGGAAGGAAACACACCACGGGCGAATAGATTAAATAATCCATACGGTGCTCTGAGATCTCCTCCCGCTTTGAAACGGAGTCAATTCTTAATTAAGACTCAAGGAGGCCGGATCCTGCAAACACACACACGTGCCCAGAAACCCCTCGCGGCTGGTGGGGAGGCAAGACGGAGAATCAGAGGAAGGCTGGTCCCACTGCAATCAGCAACGACTCTCTGATTAAGCAATTCAACCTTTTTTCCCCTCTGCAATTACTACACTCCCGCCTGAAGGGAAGACGACGTGGGATCTCAGCCCTTCCTCCTCCGAGGAGCAAAATTATTTCTCTCAGCCCAGACAAGGCTGATTGTAGAAATCCAGGAAGGGAACCAAAAAACCCAACAGGGAGGCAGAAAAGAAAACTGCAATCAAGGTGCACAGATCCATGCCAAAGAGCGATGTGGCCGCAGGGACTGGGCTGGAGAAGAGGGTCTCTCTCTCTCTCTCTCCCAGAGCAAAAATGTCTTTAGAGGTTTATCAGATCTTGAACCTAAAGATGACCAGGTCATTCTGGCAAAAAGGGACCTCCCTTCTTGCCCTGTAGAAATTTTTGCAAGAGCGAGGCGGGTGGATTAAAGAGGATTTGGGGGACGTTAATGGTGGGGTGGAATCAACTGGTGCATTTGAGTCGCTGCAGGAAAGAAATGCAGGCCCTGAGTACCAGGCACAAAGAGCCAGGCAGTGCCCCAAATGCCCGGCACAGAGGGAGTGGGAATCCTGGCATGCTGGACACAGAGGGCTCGGCAGGGCCCAAATGCCAGGTACTGAGAGCTGGGCAATCCATAAATAAGAGAAAAAAGGGGCCAGTCAGGACCTCAGTCCTGGGCACAGCGAGCCTGGTCACCTCTGGATGTCGGGCACAGAAGGCCAGGCAGTGCCCAAGAGGGCCGGACAGTCCCCGGGTACCGGGCGACGGGGTCTTGGCACCACCGCGCTGGTGGCCTCTTCATGAACCTCCCTCCTTTCCCGTCCGCCACCCAGCTGGCCAGCACGCCCGCAGTGTGCCAGCCAGGCCTCCAACGGTGCCAAGCAAGGCCAAAAACAGAGACTCCGTCTCCTCTTCAGGCATGATGCCAACCCAGGGGCAGCAGAGTGGCACACAGTTCCATCCGTCCCCCTCGCCTGCCCCGAACCTTCCCCTTCCAGCTGGCCAAGAGACAAAGAGGGGGCGTCTCTTTGCCTCCTCCTCCTCCCCCATCCCACCCCCCAAACAGGGGGTTTCTGGAGGGCTGGGTGGCCCCCTTTTACGTCTCGCCCTGCCTGGGCCCTGGCCAAGGGAGGCAGCACCAGCGCACCTTTGGCTTCTGTGGCTGGCAACGGCCGTGGGCACCGTGCCACGCCAAGCGAAGCCATCTTCCAGCCCAGGAAACCACTCTGGGCGCTTGGAGCCGAGCGGGAGGGCCAACGTGGCCCACTCAGTATCCAAGCCCACACACCAGGGGTGGCATTGCCGGGCTGATGGTGCAAAGCGAAGCACTCTTGTGCACACGCAAGAGTTGCACGAACACTCCCCACACACACACTTTCCCAATCCAAGCTGCCTCCTCCAAGCCCGATCTGAGGCGTGTCCATTTCGCACGTGGGGATCAAGGTGGACATCCCCAGGGCTCTCCCAAGGACCCCTAAACGGCCCCCCACCTCCCTGGGCACAACTGTCCCCCATGCACACATGGGGGGGGGCATTTAAAGAGAGAGAGAGAGAACCAGAGAGAGAGAAGCGCAGAACCAACAGCTCCAAACTGGTTTATTGATTCTCCTGTGTTGTTATAGAAAATATTTAAAAATATTATCCTTATTTTTGGGATTATTTACTACTCAGGTTGCAACTGTAGCCCCCCATTCGACAATGTAACGAGGAACTGGTTACAGTTTAAAGCAAAATCCGTTTGCACAACAAACACACAAACCACACAGGTTGCTTTTGGGAAAGGGGGGTTTCTGCATTGCAAATGCGATTTCGAGGGGGGATCACAGAAGAGAAAAAAAATACCAAGGCAATCCCGCAGCCACGCCTTCCCCCTCTTCCCCCACCCCCGGAAAGAAAGGAAGGCCCCTATCCTGGAACCAGAATGCACCCACCGACTCGGCTGTTCTTTTTTGCAAAACACCCCCCCCCTTTTAAAACGATCGATGCTTCTTTTCCCCCTGGGTTCTTCCTGGACCCCCCTTTCCTTTCCCTCCCGATGCTCCCCAAAAGTGCCCCCCTCCCGGAAAAAGAAGACACCCCCTCCCCATTCCACGATTGGGGAGACACACACACACACACACACAGCCCAGGTCCTTCCCTTGGCCAAAACTCAGGAATTATTTGCAAAGAAAACAAGGAAGAGAAAAGGTAGCAAAGAACACAAAAGGAAAAAAAAAAATCCAAGAAGGCTCTGAGGTGCCGGATTACCATTGCAATGGCCCCGATTCTGGATCCTGTTGCTCCGGCTGGCGTGCAAAAAAAAAATATAT
The DNA here is from genome assembly GCA_948474755.1 of Ctenosaura bakeri. Classification (NCBI taxonomy): domain Eukaryota; kingdom Metazoa; phylum Chordata; class Lepidosauria; order Squamata; family Iguanidae; genus Ctenosaura; species Ctenosaura bakeri. The sequence continues at coordinate 130,375 of CAOLHI010003624.1, read as the reverse complement.
CTATTAATAAATCTTAAAAAGAATTGCTCCGCAGACTTCTCTCTGGCTTTTGTTCCTCCCCAGCCGCCACCAAAGTCCTTGCAAATTTCCACGATTTTCTCTCGCTGTCTCCCTCTCGGGCGTCTCCTTCCGCTTGCCATGCAATTGCAAAAAAAAGGGGGGAGGAAGAGCGAGGGGGGGAAAGAAAAATCCCAATTCAAAAATTTGAAAAAGGGGAGGACGATCCCGACCCTCCAACGCGGCCTGGGGGTCTCTCGCCTTGGAAAGGGTGAAGGGGCGCCTGCAAAGAGCCGCGCCGCCCGCCCCCGCCGCTCCGGATCCGCTCCCTCCCCGCCGTGTGAACGAGGCGGGATTCGAACCTGTGGACGCTCCGCGGCTGTTCCCGGGACCGGCCGCGCCGCCCCCCGGCGCTTCCATTGTCTCCGCCGCGAAGTTTTCCCAGCGCCTCCGCTCTTCCCTCGCGCTCGCCCCTCCCGCCCGCCCGGTTGGCTCTGCGGTTCGCGGCCGGAGGAGCGCCGGGAAAGAAAGCCGGGCGGGCGAGGGAGAGGAAAAAAAACTTTGCTTTCTTGCAATAAACATCGGGCTGTGTTTTTTTTTTTTAGTTGTCTTTCAGATCCTTCTTTAAAAAAATATAAAACACGGGAGTCAATAAACCTAGGCTGGGTTTGGATTTAAAAAGCATTCTAAAGAATGGCTTCATGCTCTTCTGGATTAAATTTTTTATTTGGCTATTGGCAAATTCAGTTGGTAGAACTGGAAAAAAAAACCCTGCAAAAATTCAAACTATATTCTATGAGTCTATATTGTATTGGAATACATTGAATATTGTATAGGAATATATTATATTTGAATAGATCGTATTTGGATATATTCACTGTATTTGAATATATTGTACATTGCATACTGTGTATTGTATTTGAATTTATTATATTTATCCCCGCCAAATTGGGACTGGCTTCCCAGAGGTCACACAAATGTGGTCCCTTGGGGTGGGCAAAGCGTGGCCTGGAGACGGCCCGGGGGACCCTCGGAGCCATTTTGCAGCTTTTGGGCCCCCCAAGTTGGGCCAATTCCTCCGTTTCTTGTCCCCAGATGACCTCTTGGTGGCCTGGGGGCATACGGACCACGCGTGACCCCAGCCATTGTAGGCTCAGAATATATTATAGTTGAGTGCACTATATTTTAGAAAGAACAGGAAGCAAATAGGAAACAGGATTAGAAAACAGTCAACTTCTGTATTAGGGGAAAGCCTCCGAAATAAGTTCCGCCCATCTAATTTGACCCAATTGCTCCTTGGGCTCTTAATTTGTCTTGCGTGTTCTTAATTTGAGCTCCTTGGCTCTATGCAAAGAATTGCTGTTGGAGAGAATGAGAACCTTCGGGAAGCATCACCGCGTCCTGGGACCGGGAAACGACCGAGGACTGTTTTGATCTAGGCTGTTTCCGCACTAGCCTGTTATAGCGCGATGATTCCGCTTTCAACCTCCTCTGGAATCCTGGGGTTTGCAGTTTCGGGAGGGGCCGGCCGGATGTCCTTTGAGGTCTCTTCCAACCCTATAGGGACCGGCCCCTCCTGAAACTGCAAACCCCAGGATTCCAGAGGAGGTTGAAAGTGGAATCATCGCGCTATAACAGGCTAGTGCGGAAGTGGCCCTAAACGGGAGAATCAACCCAGCAGGTTGACTTTGCCAATCTGCCATTTGGGGGGTCTTGGTAGGAAAAGTGGGGTATCAGAAACGTGGCCCTTTCCTTTTGGGGCCAGGCGAGACAGACCCCTCGGGACATCCCAGCGAAGAGGCTCCCCAGGCCGCGGGACCACCCAAGTGATCTTCCCGAGGGAGTCATTATCCGTGCCTGGACGTTGCCTCTTTTTCTGTTCTGGCCCCCCTTTTCCCCTTCTGTCACTCGCCCCATTATTCTAATTGAGGTTGAATCCCCTCCACCCCTGTCCTTGGGGATACCACCCACCAGGGCCAATGAGATAATCGCCCGGTCCAGGGTGGTGGTCATTACGGCATCCCTGGTCAAGCGGGCAGCCCAGAACTGCCACCTCGCATTACCTCCGGGCCTCCCTTGAGGCATGCCGGTCAGTCACCCAGAGAGAGTGTGACCCGTGGGGGCCTTGGCGAGGGCAGGGGAGGGGGAAGGGGGAGGGAGGGAGGGTCTCAGAGAGGAAAGGAGGATCCAGACAAGTGTGCAGCTAGTGCACATGACAGGAGGCAAGGGGGCAAGGCCCCTCTCCCCCATGCCACCTTCCAGTTTGGCAACCCCACAAACTTTGGCCAAGCCTGTGGGGGTCTCCAAAAGGGCGGAGGGACTGGGTGAGTGAGTGGGAAGTTTTTAAGACCCCCACCCTGCCCATGTAACAAAGGGTCCCTTCCCTTTCTCCTGCTTCCCACCTCTCTCCCCTCCTTCCCTTTCCATTCTTCTGCTTGAATTAGAGAGAGACCCCCATCCCCTCCTCTCCCCATTCATAGGCAGGAGGGGAGGGCCCAGCCTCCCCAGCCAGCCAATCCCAGCAGACAACCCCTGAGGGGGCGGGGTGACGCTCCCATTGATGGTTTTCCAAAGGGGTCTATTCTTAATCGGGTGGCCACAGACCAAAGTGAGAGGCAGTGTGGTGCAGTGGTCTGAGCACTGGACTGCGACCTTGGAGACCGGGGTTTGATTCCTTGCTTGGCCACGGAAAGCCACTGGGTGGCTTTGGATATGTCACAGACTCTCAGCCCCAGAAAAGTCCAGTAATATTTTTCAAAATGTCCCTCTTGTTTAGCATGTGTTGCAAAAGTCTGGCTTGCATTTCCCAAAGAGAAACCTTTGTTTCGTCCACTAGATGGAGCCAATGTCCACACTTTGAGGTCTTGGGGGTTTTTTTCGCCTTAACTAGGAATTCTGACTGTAAATACGGGAAAATACTGGAAAATAAGAATAAGTCAAGACAGGACACAGGTGCAAGCAATTTCACCAAGCCCATCGAATTCAAGAATCCAGCGGTCCAAGTCAAGAAATACAGTACCTTCCAACCTTCAAAGCACTTAAGATGTGGTTTTATCATTCCTCACAACAGCCCTGCGGGGTAGGCTGGCCAGAAAATAGAGACATTATTTGTGGAGTGCAGCCCCCAAGACCCCCCACATCCCCCCAGAGTTCCCCACCATGCCCCAAAGAGCCGACCACTTGGGAAGGCCCGCCTGCCTCCCTCGCGCTTGGATTCCGCAGGCGGACCAGATCCGTGGCAATGGAGTGGGAGGTCATAGAAGGAGGAAGTGACATCAGCCACTGCGTTCCACCAGGACCAGGGGCTGTGGGGCCAGGCCAGGCCAGGCCAATAAGGGACTGCTCAGCGCCAGGGCACGGGCCACAGAAGACCGGAGGTCAGCCACGGTACCAACCTTGCCTCTTCAAACAAGCCCTTGGGGTCATCGGTGCGTTCCCAGCAAATCTCCTCCAGGCCTGAGTGTGAGCATTAGAGGAAGTGGCAAAAGGTGCTGGGGCTAAACCTCCTCCCAAATAGCTGAGGACCTTGGAGAATGCCTTTAAAGTTCAGACTAAAATCCAGAACAGACACGTTCCCCCACTGCTATGAGAGTTGCCAGACACCGCTGGATGTAGTCATACATTTATTTATTTACTGCATTTAAACTCTGCCTTTTTCCTGGGATGGGATCCAATGCAGCAAAGGATTTGTAAAGTTACAAAATGTAGACCGTGTTGCTAGATTGCAGCCATCGTCTCCCTGCATGGACCTGCCAGATTTCTAAGATCCACGGGAGAGGCCCTTCTCTCCGTCCGAACCCCCTCCCAGGCCTCTCTGATACGAGAACATGGGAGACGGGGCCTTCTCGGTGCTGCCCCCAGGCCGTAGGTTCCCTCCCGTGGGAGGCCTGGCTGGTCCCTTCTCTGCTCTTCCTTTCACCAGCAGACAAAGCCTTCTCTATTTAAAACAGGCACTGAGCAATTGGTGGGTTGCAGGAGGTCATTTTTCTGTAATATGTGCGCTGTATTATTATGTTTCCGAATAATTTTGCACTTTCCAAAAATGTACAGTGGGCCCTCAAAACCTAGGGTCTCATTCCAAAATTCATGGGTGCTCAAGTCCCATTGTGGACAATAGTGTAGTAAAATGGCCATGGCTCTAACCACTAGTCCGTCTCCCCCGCTTTCAGGCAGGCCTGGAAGAAGGGAAGATGACGGACAAGCCTCAGCCCCTCTGCTACACCACCAGCAGTGGCCTGTTCAATACAGACATGGGTCCATTGCAGCGCCAGCTCCGCGCCGGGGAGTACAACCTCTTCAAGTGGGCCTCCATGTTCGAAGGCGACTTCGTCCAGGTCAGTAAGAGTTTGGAATGGGACAGTCTGGTGGATCTTTGGGTGCAAGAAAGAGGAAAGGGGGGGTAACAGATCATTGCTCCATCGGGACCCCACAAGTGTATCTATATCATTAGCATCATGGAGTTCTATTTCATACCAGTCAGCTGTCCCAATTTGGCAAGGACAGGCACCATCAATTCTCTGCCTTCCCGTTTCTCATCTGCTTTTAAAATGTCCCAGTTTCTGTCTAGCTCCTTCTGCTTTCCTCTTTTGTCCTCAGCTTCCTTTGCTGCAAACTGAGTTCAAAGGACAAAAGGAGTTTGCACTCCATTAATTTAGCAGGAAAGAGAGGAGTGGACGGGCCCAGATCTTGCCTGGCTGCATCATTCTGTGACCTGTACTCCAAAAAAGTCCTTTCCCCAAATCCCTGGCCGTTTACACATACATTTCTGCCAGCTGCTTTTCTCCTCCACAGGTGAGCAAGCGAGGGGGCACCCTGGATGTCCACAACCAAGTTCAGCTGGTCCGGGTTGCCATTGTGGCCACCAGCCCGGGCCTTCGGGTGCCCAATGTGCTGCTGCTAGCCCGGCCAGTCCTCTCTTTGGAACAGCCGCCCCTGAACCGCCCGGCCAAGATTCGCCCTTCCCCTCTCAATACAAAGTTTGAGCTGACCAGGTGAGGGTTCCCTGCCCCCAAATCCTCTCCCACCCGCCTGGGAAGTTTAAGGGGTCTTTTTGTCCTTGCAACAGCCTCTGTCAAACTTCCTTTCCTTCCCACCTTGGCCAGAACTTTGGAAAGGCTTAGTTTATTCTAGGCTGTTTCCATGGGTCGCCTCCAGGCGTGGGTGCCTGTTCTTGTTTTAGGGGGTCCCTCCCCGTCATTTCCCACTCTCCCCATTGCGTCTTCCAGGCTCCTCCCGCTGTGTTTCGTCAAGATCTCCATCCACGACATGGAGAAGCAGCAGCTAAGGTTCAAAACGGCAACCGGGCGGACCTTCTACCTCCAGCTCTGCCCGCAGTCGGAGAGCCAGGCCGGCAGCTTCGAGGCGTGGGTCAAGGTCGTCCACCTGCTGCGGCCCCCACTGGCCGAGGGGGAGGCCAAGGCCCCGCCGCCCTTCCTACAGTCCCCGGGGCTCTCTCTCCTCCACACGCCCCTGGTGAGTCCCTTTGGGGAACTGGGGGCCACCACCCAGCAGCACCCTCATTTCTTTTCTTTATTCCCACCGACTATGGAGACGCACTTTTGGCCAGTGTCAGATTGTGGCTTCCATTGCAGCGGGGAGATGGAATACAACTTACCCACCCCGAGCAAATCCAACGGAGCCAGTGCCAAAGAGCTCCTGGAAAGGAAGTGGACCAGAGGGCCTTGTTCTAACTCCCCACTCTCCCTGTCTCAGCCCCCCACCCCAAATCCGGCCACTGAGGACCCCACCAGCAAAGAGTGCACCCAAATCCTCAGCCCTGGACAGCAGGAGAAGCTGGAGAAGGAGAACCCGGCAGAGCCCTCCGAAGTTCCACATTTGAGCCCCGGGCCCGTCGCCTCGCCTCCCTCGCCGCCTGCCAGCCCCGAGGGTCCCACGGAATTGGAGAGCCCCCCGCCCTTGGAGAGCCAGAGCTCCAACGAGATGTTCCGACCATCGTCCGCAGTCACCGAGATGGGGAAGATGAGTGAACGCTCTCCTTCAAACAGGTAGCCAAGGACACCCCTGTTTCGAGGCTTGGAAAGAGAAAGGAAGCTAGGAATTGGGGGTGTGGGGTGGGGATTTAAACAACCACCCCCTCCTGCCCCAGTGAGCATTTGCTGGTGGAAACAGCACATTTAAAACCCTGGCTGGAGGTCAGCCCTGGCAGCCTCTGTTTAAAAACCTCCAAAGGAGGAGATTCCATTACACTCCATTGAGCACATTCCACCATCAAACTGCTCTTACCCTCAAGAAGTTCTTCCTGAAGTTTAGGTGGAATCTCTTTTCCTGAATTTTGGAGCCATTGCTCCTTGTCCTAGTCTCTAGGGCAGCAGAAAACAGGCTTGCTCCATCCTCCATATGGCATCCCTTCAAATATTTAAACATGGCAATCGCGTTACCTATTAACTTTCTTTTTTCCAGTCCAAACACTCCCACCTCCATAAGCCGTTCCTCGTAGGACTTCACGGTTTCCTGGCCTTCTACCAGTTTGGTTGCCTCCTCTGGACATATTCCAACATATCAATATCCCTCTTGAACTGCGATGCCCAGAACTGGACACTGTACTCCTGATGAGGTCTTACAGAACCCCATCTGGGGATGATGGGCATTCTGACAAAACCTGTTTCCATTTCAGGAAAAACACCCCAAGAGGCAAGTCAAGCAAATCACGCAGAAGTCATTCATCCAAGAGAGGTGAGAATTTGCCCCCGCTGCTTTCTCTGCCTCCCCCCCCCAATCCTGACCCCAGGGATTTATGATGGAACAGCCATTTTGATCACCTTCCTCTGGACCCTTCCAGCTTGCCATTATCCTTCCTGAACTGTGGTGTCCAGAAGTGGACACTGCATTGCAAGTGGGGTCTGACCAATGCAGAGTAGAGTGGGCCTATCCCTTCCTTCGATCTAGACACTTTCCTCCTGCTGATGCAGTCAAGAATTGCATTGGCTTTTTTAGCGGCTGCATCACACTGCTGACTCACATTCAGCTTGTGGTCTGCTAAGCTGTGGATTTCCCACATGGATGTGGGGTGGACTTTGGACCTTTGGAAGCTCCTTTTTATTCCATGGCTCTTCTCCTTCTCTCTCTCCACCCCCAAAGCTGCCAGCCGGAGTCCCAGCAAGTTCTCCTCTCTCTTCCTGAGCTCTTTCTCCAGCGCCAGCCACCGATATCGCAAGGGAGCCAACAAGGGACACGAGAAGAAGCGCTGAGATGCCCCACAGCCCAGACAAGACCAGAAGCCTAAAGGGGAGGACCGGAAGGCCGCCCTCTCCGGCCATCATCTCTGACTTTAATAAAGACAATGGTAGAAGGAGGAGGAGGAGGAGAGAATACCCTACGCATCTGAAATCTTGGCACAAAATCATGGGGAAAAGGGGAAATTGGGAGTTGAAACGGTATGCTCCAGGGGTCATCCACACTGAACAGTTATAGCACTTCTGTCTCACTTTAACTGCCATAGCTGCATCCAGTGGAATCCTGGGATGTGTAGTGTGAGGCACTACAGCTCTCCAGCTGAGAATTCTCAATAGCTCATGAAACTGCCAGATCCCAGGATTCCATAGGATGGAGCCAGGACAGTTAAAAGCGGGATCGTAGCACTATAATGGTAGAGTGTGAACGGGACCAAGGTGTCTTCCATGCCACACACATTGGGTGGGCCTGGGGTGGGCCAGAAAGTGTGAACCCAAGAGCTGTCTGATTACTGGACTCTCCATCTTTGGAGGTCTTTACGGAGAGGTTGGATGGGCCTCTTTCGGGAGAGGATTCTTCCATGGCAGGAGGTTGGACTAGATGGGCTTTGGGTTTCCGTCCAACTCCAAGATCCTAGGGTTCCTGGCTTCTCTTGGGAGCTCCATACCGTCTCCTGGCTCTCTGCCCTGAGATTGTGCTCCAAGGCCTTTCCAAGTTCTGGTTCTGACCTAACACTGCGTGTGTGTCACATCCCCAAAGCCCTGCAGCCTCATGAGCCGCTGGCAGAGGGCGGTGTGGCTTCACCGGCGGGGCCGGCTGGGATGGCGGACGGATGGAGGCGCAGCTGCCCCCTGGCCCCAGCTGCGAGGCACAGACCTTGGGAAGTCTTCAGGGATCCCCCCTGGGACCAAAGAGGGAACGTGCCATTTGGGGCTGAATCAACGGCACAGACCACTTTGAAGCCACAGCAAAGGTCTTTCTGAGCTCGAGGCTGAGACAGGAGAGCCAAGCATTGGGCTATGCGGCCTTATAATGTTGTTGTCAGACACAATTCTACACTGCGGTCAACATCGTATATCCTTACACACCTGTAACTCACTTGCAGAAACACAACGAAATCCCGTGAGTGCATTTTGGGGATGCATAGAGGATTCCTACAAGGGTGCTTTGAAGCACACTGGGCAATTCTGATGCACCCTGGGCAGTTCTGGTACTTGTGGCTCACTTCTCAGGCGCATTTTCCCCTTCTGAGCCACACTGGGCACTCCTGCCATGCTTAAGCGACCCTTAGCCATCTTGGCTTGTAGGGAGAGTCTGGGCACAATATGCTCTCGGACTCATTTCTCTCTCTTTTTATCAGCCCCCGGTGTCTGCCATCGTGTTTCAGACAAATTCCCATCCCCTTCCTCCACTGTCCAGCTTTTACTACCTTGCATAGAAACTGGGGAGCCATCCACACTGCAGGATTATAGCACTACGATCCCACTTTAATTGTCGTCGGTCCATCTTATGGAATCGGGGGGTTTCCAGGTAAGGGAAATTTTCAGCTGGATAGCTCTTGGGCCTCCCCAGACTATGGGCCCCAAGATGTCATAGGAGGGAACTATGACAATAAAAGTGGAATAATAGCATTATAATTATACAGTGTAGATGGGTCCCAGAAACACTGTGGCATGGGTGACCCTGGCTTTGATACTTGATGACAGTTTGACATAGTTTTGCATGAGGGGAAGAGCCAACTCACTATTAGGGACGAATATATTTGGGATTTTTTCACTATTGCATGCAAGAACACTTAATTTCAAAATGTTTTCCCAATAGGAAGAATTTTTAAAGCATTTTCCAACCCCCCCACCCGCAACACAATTTTAGGACCTTTTTTTTGCACGCACACATGTGCACACACACAAAGCCCTTGCAGTTTTCTTTGCATGTAAAACAGTGTGTTTTGTATAGACTGTAATATTTTCTGCACAAAGTACTGGGGAGGAAAGTTGGGGGGGGGAATGCAGTTTTCACAAGGCGTGGTCCCAAAGGAAAACATGACAAATGAAATTTTCGAAAAATATTCCCAAAAGTAAAAGGTGGAAAATGAAATTTTCACAAAACATGTTCCAAAGTGGGAAAGAAAAACACACACACACACACACACACACACACACACAAATACAGACACGAAACCAAAATCAGCCTCTTGGAGACTGACCGATTTTCTCAGTGGGTTATCTCGGCATGTCAAAGATGACAACGTTTGCTGTCAAAGATGAGAAAATTCTTAAATATTCTGTACAACTCTCCTGTAGGATGCTTGCAGCGCGGTGCCGGGTGCCATTTTCTACATGGTTGCACCTTGCAGGAGTCTCACCAAAATCTTCCTGATGGATTTTGGGCTGGGGGTGGATAAGGAAGGCTGGGTAAGGAACAGGGAGAATGGATGTAAACATAATACTATAGCCACAAACTCGTTTAAAGTCCACCTGAAGCAGTGCTCGTAACGAGCACAAAAAAGGGCGATTTAGCGGAGGAGGGGGACCCAATCTGTCAGGAGGGACAGTGGCGGAGGGAAGAGAGGCCTCGCTTAGCGGGGAGCGTGCCGTCCTCGTTGCCTCGCGTGAGGCCACAATAAGGCCCATATGTCGTGGGACTGTGCGCCGGGCGTCGAACAATGGGGCTGGGGAACGCGGCAGAATGTTCACGGTGTATTTCTTTGATTAATCTGTCTGTTCCCGCACACGCTTTCTCCCCACCACCGGAGGAGTCGGGCGTCTCCACCCGGCCCACCCCTCAAATGCATGCATGGAACAGACGACATGTGCCCCACTCTCTGGGGGGAAAGCGTGGTTGCAAAGGATGCTGGGAAGAAGGGAGGGAGGGAGTGCCAGGACACAACTGGCCCCGTCCGTGCCTTCTGGCGGGTCCCTCGAGGACACCCGAAAGGGGCCCGCAACTGAATTATTAATTGCCTTTAATGACACAGAGCAGGAACGCAGAGATGCTCTGGTCTGCTTGGCTACCAAGGCAGGATTCTGGCCTTGGCCGTGGGAGGAGGGAGATCTGGGGATGGGGTGGAAAGGCCCCACCACAGGTAAAGATTTGGGTGTCTTGGGGTCATCTTGGCCCAGTTATGCACCAGGACGCTGGCCCAGGGAGGGCTGAAGCACACTGGTGGATCCCTGTTGGCGTTGGGATGGTCTTCACAATTTGCTGGCAGGGTTTCTGAGCGCCCCGGCTACCAGGCATAAAATTATTCAACGTACACCATGATGGAGAATTCCAACATATGATAATAATAATAGCCTTCACCCCAAGGAAGAATTCTCAAGGATTCTTAAGCTCACCCCTTTGTGATGTTTTAAAGACCCGAAAGACACCAGATCCTGTCCAATAGTAGAAGCTAAGAAGGGTCAGCAGTGGTTAAGACTTGCATGGGACACCAGGTACCATCAGCTCTATTTCAGAGAGGAGAATTGGGAAAACTACCTACCTCGCCTAAGAAAACCCTAGGAGACTCATGAAGTTGCCATAAATTGTCATATACGCTGAAGTTACCAGATCCCAGCTAATCTTGGGAGCTAAGCAGGGTCAGCCCTAGCTAGGACTTGGATGGGAGACTACCAAGAAAATACCAGGTGTTGTAGGCTCTGTTTCAGAGGAAGGAACGGGCGAAACCACCCCCGAGGATTCGTGGCTTAAGAAAACCCTGAGAAATTCATGGTGTTGCCATAAGTCAACAGGCAACTTGAAGGCACACAGACACGTCAGGGTGAGGAAGTGTCTGGAAAAGTTATTGGAAATGGCATATTAAAAAAAAAACCTTCTGGGACTTTAAGATTCAGACTGACAAACAATTAGTACATAACATGCCAGACACAATTTTTCTGCAGCGGAGGGAAAAAAAGAAAGACGGCTTGGATTATAGAAGCAGAAATCCCAGGAGAAGGAAGAGTCAAAGACAAAGAGAGGGGAAGGATGATGAAATGCCGAGAGCTACAAACGGAGATTTCAGGACCTCTGGGAAACAGGCAATGAGCCCCAACGACAGGGAGGGGAGAGGGGTGCTCGGGGAGCAAACAGGCCGACAAAACGGCCATAGATGCTATTGCAAAGACACAGTTGCAAAAAAGGCAACCTTGCTTGGATGGGCCACGTTATCCGGTGGTATCTCCCCAGACTCTGGGAGAGAATTCGAATCATTGATGGTGCAAAGACCCCTTTGGTAACACCGGGTAGACCGTGAAACCAAGAGATATTGAGGGTGGAATGAATGTTCAGAGAGCTGGAGCTTAATTCTATTTATTTAGAATTGCACCCCTGGGTGCAAATGACCATGGAGAACGTGGAACATGCTACTTTATCTGGTGTTATCTCCCTGATTTCTTGATAGAATTCGGAGGACTGATAGCCGAAAACTCCAGTTAGGGGACTGCGAAACCCTAACAGCAACAAACAAAGGAAAATAATACGGTCAGCCCACCGTGTTTGCTAGAGTTAAGTGCGCAGGAGCCCCACAAAAGTGGGAAAATGACAAATATGAAAATGTGGGGATTGGGGCAGGGCACATTGGGGAGGGGGCCACCCAGAGTCCAAAGCAGGCCAGGGAAAGGGGTGGGTCAGCGCGGTGGCCCTAGGCTTCCTCTCTCCCACCCGTCTCCTTCCTTGGGTGTGTTTGGGGGCATCGAGAGAGGGTTTGGGGTGCCGAGAAATTGGGGTGCAATCTATCCTTAGCTGACCAGGCAGTGTTGGTGGAGGAGGAAGAGAAGGACCGAGGGTGGGTTTCTAAAGGACTGACCAGCCTGGTTGGAGCCGTCGAGAGGGAAGGTTCCCCCAGAAAACAAATACCTGCGGTGGGAGCTGGAGAAACTCACAAACAGTCAAATCCATGAAAGTCAAACCCACAAAAGCGGAGAGCCGATTGTAACAGCAACACCACCAATAAAGAACTCTTTGAGTTAGTCTATCTAAATTGCATTTAAGGTAATAGGTTAGTGTTTTTGCAACGTGTCCTAGTATTTTGCCCTAGTGTAGCTGAGTTTTCGTTTCATGTATGCATGCACAATGTTTACCTATAGTCCCCCCCTTTCCCCCCTTTCTTTCTCTTGTTGTGAATCAGTTTGTATTAAAATCAATAAATATTAGGGGGAAAGAAAGTATGTTATGAAACTCCAATAACAAAACAGCAATCATCATCATTGCTGGAATTCTGTAACACCTTTTACTCATGGCAACTTTACGTATATTTAGACACCTAGCCGACGGGCTAAGAAACCCTGCTAGTGAATTGTGAAGGTGCGTAACTGGGACCACGGCAAGTGTGTTTGGTGTTTATGGGGCACTTTGCCGGGTCTGCTATTTAATAATGTCAACAGCAGCCTTGGATACAGATGTTACAGTGCTGCCCCATTGCAATTCCCATAGGCATAAGTCCTCTTACAAAGACCTAAGTCACCAATGGGATTCCAAGCAGTGGTAACAACCCTTCATTGTTTGAATGGCTGCAGCTCCTTTTCTTTTTTTAATACAGGTGCAAAGGAACATAAGGAACATGGAACATATTCTGAGGATATCTTCCTGGATTCTGAATGTTTGACGGTTCCAAAGTCCCATCAATAAAACTTGGGAAACAGGGAAACTGATGGCGATCTAGGATATAAGACAGTATTTGGCTCTCATGTTTTAGGCCAGGTCGTAATAATCACCGAATGCTTGAATGTCTGTACTTTAATTCTGATTTTGTTGATTGAAATTGCAAAATATCCTGAAATCAGCTGGTACAGGGAAAGGTGTGCCGAACTTCAAAGCAAGGAGGCCGGAACGAGTGCTTTGTGCCGCAAGACCAAAGTGGAGCCCCTCCGTGTTCAGGCTGCACCCCAAGCTGTCTTCTCCCGCCTCCCCTTCATTAAAGCGTGCCCAGGCATGTCCTCTCCGAGTCCGGCTCCGCTCTCCCGGCCCTCCCGGAGGAAAACGCTCTGCATCCATAATAAACAGGGGAGCAGCTGTTTCCATGGCCGCCGACCAAGAAAGCCTTCCAGCTCTTCCACCCACGGAGGCAGAGAGCGGGGCTGCCCATGCCAGGAGGGGACCGCTGTTGGAAGAAGACGGGCCCACCTGAGGCTCTGGCGGATGATGCCCGCTGGGCCCGGAGAGGGAGGGGGCTCACCAAGGGGTGGAGCTGGCGACCTCGAGTTCCATAGGGTTTGAGCGCTGGACTCCAGCACGGAAGACCAGGGCCTGAATCCCCCCTCAGCCATGGAAACCCACCAGATGACTCTGGGCAAGTCACGCTCTCTCAGCCTCAGAGGAAGGCAATGGTGCTAAACTTCCTCGGAATGAATTTTATGCCTCTGTCTATCCATCTTCTCCGTCTGTCTAATCTATCTATCTATCTATCTATCTATCTATCTATCTATCTATCTATCTATCTATCCATCCATCCACCCACCCACTCATCCAATCTATCTAACCCATCTATTCATTCTTATCTCTTTCTTATTCCTCTTGACACCATCTATCTATCTATCTATCTATCTATCTATCTATCTATCTATCTGTCTGTCTATCTAATCTATCTATCTATCTTTTCTTCTATCTATCTATCTATCTATCTATCCATCCATCCACCCACTCATCCAATCTATCTAATCCATCCATCCATTCTTATCTCTTTCTCATTCCTCCTACTCCATCCCATCCATCCATCCATCCATCCATCCATCCATCCCTCCATCCATCCTTATCTCTCTCTCATCTCTTCTGTCTCCATCCATCCTTATCTCCTTCTCCTCTCTCCTGCTCCATCCATCCATCCATCCATCCATCATCCATCCATCCATCCATCTGTCCATCCATATCTCAATTAGTCAGAGAGAACAAACTAAGGCAGAAGAGATGAGAGATTAGATAAGAATAGGTTGATACAGATAATAACAAATTGATATATGGATGGATGGATAGATAAGATGGGGGGATGAGTGGAAAGAGATAGATAGATAGATAGATAGATAGATAGATAGATAGATAGATAGGCAGGCAGGCAGGCAGGCAGGCAGGCAGGCAGGCAGACAGAATAAACTAAGGCAGAAGGTAGAAGATATGAGAGAGAGATTTAGATACAAATAGGTTGATAGAGATAATAACAAAGAGATATATGGATGGATAGATAAGATGGAGGGATGAGATGGAGGGATGAGGGATAGAGACAGATATTTAGATAGATATTTAGATATTTAGATAGATAGATAGATGGATGGATGGATAGATAGATAGATAGACAGACAGACAGACAGACAGACACAAAAGGCGGGTGCAGCCTCTCTCCTCCCTCCCGGCCCCCCCTTCCTCAGCCTGTCCATTCCTTCTACAAATGTGTCTCCAGTGGGCAGAGGTTCATCCGAGTCCAATCGATTATCTGGAGAAATTTGGAGCAACTTGTGAACACCTGCAACCAACCTCCCGGCTTTTCCTTGGGGAGCGCCCCCCTCCTCCTCCATTGCGCCCCCTCCCCATCAGGGATAAAAAAACAAAGACTCTCCGCCTGGTCTTTTGTCCGAGGCTGGAGGGTGGGAATGTGATAGAAAGGGAAGGAAAACAGGAAAGCAAAGACTGGCCTTAAGGGCTCTTCTCGTTAATGACTTTTGCCATCTTGACCACCCTCTTGTGTTGCTTGGCCACATATGTTGCAGGGGTCATTTGTGAAATTTTGGGGAGAGTTTGTGACCCACCAATAGGATTCAACAGAGCAAGGTGGAGTTTAGAGACACAGGCCATTTCTGCACTAGACTGTTATAGCACTATGATTCCACTTGCAACATCCTATGGAATCCTGGGGCTGGCCGGCCCCTCCCGAAATTGCAAACCCCAGGATTCCATAGGATGTTGCAAGTGGAATCATCGCGCCATAACAGTCTCGTGCAGAAATGGCCACAGTTTAGGTATTCAAGGACAAGAGGCAGGGAATGTGGACACAGCAAATAAAGAGTCTTGGGTGTGGACACTTGCAAACTCAGGGATTGCCTTATGGGAGTCCGTCCCCTCTCGGACAGTCTCCCCGCCTCCCTATCACTCTCTGCTCCTATTTTATGCTACTTTCATTCCCCCTAAGGGCATTTCGTTCTGAAAGCATCAACAGGCTGAACCCATTTGGGATAACAGGGCTCAGCATCCTTGAAAGTTCAGACCAGAACCCAAAGTGGATGCTGCATTGGCCACAACAGACTAACAAGGAGCCTGACCACCGCTCTGCCTTCGAAGCTTTTAGAAAGTAACTTCCAGAACCAAGCCCTGACGATACCCACAATGCACCCGGGCAGCAAAGCATGGTTTCTGCCTTACCTCCCCGTGGCCGGTCGGGGGGCTTTGGGAGTGGGTGGGTGGGAGGCCTCCGTGTCCCAGCCCTCCGGCCCCCCTCCACCCCACCGCGATCATTTCACGCTTTGGAGCGTAAGATTCGATTAGGTCGGTCCTCACAGGCGGGCCCGTGACCGCCAATTACCGCCAGCGAAATTACCCAGCTGCGACCCAGAGATGCAAAGAGACCATCTCTCTTTTTAATAAAAGGAAGAAGCAATAAGGCGCAACGCTGTCTTCCCCCTTTTTTTCTTTCTCTCTGCACCGGACCTTTTGCATCCGCAGAGAGGTGTTTAATAATTTTGTCCCTGTGAGGTTACAAAAAAAAATAAAAATAAAAATCATTAAATAACAGCAGCAATCAGAATTGGGACCATCATAAACTCTGGTTTGTTTTAAACTGAGTTAACAGAAACATTGATCAACACACACAGAGGAAAGTTTTTTTTGGGGGGGAAGATGTACCAGAAAATCAACCCGTCCCAGGGTCCTGTCCCTTCTGAGGAAAGTGCATAAAGACTGCAAATCAATTCCATTTTTTTAAAAAATAAATTAGATTAAATAACCCAATAAATAAATAAATATCTAAATAAATAAATAATCGTTTGTGGCACAGAGACATTGCTCAAGAGATGCATATCTAAGTCCCTCCCATTGGACTTCCCTTCTCTCTTCTGAGCTAAGAGATTTAAAGGGAAGTGGGAGACAATGGCTAGTAGCCATTGCATTGAACTGCAGCTCCCATTATCCCCAGATGGGGTGGCTTCAGCTACCACAACAGGCTGAGCAAGATTGTTTAGATCAATGGTTTTGTCCTCACAGACCCAACAGCTTCCAAATTTGCCCAAAGGAGCCCTTGAGAACTGAACCATGTGCAACCTGTGGCTTTGGGCATACCAGCATGCTCCTACCACATCACAGAGTTGGAAGAGACCCCAAGGGCCATGCAGTCCAAGCCCCGCCCCCCATATAACCCACAGCACCTGGTATGCCTTGGCGGTCTCCCACCCAAGTCCTAACCAGGGCTGACCCAGATGGAATCTGGTGACTTCAGGGTATTTGCTCACAGCCAAGGTTTTTAATGATGCAGCTTGGGGTGGGGTGGAGGGATATATTACTGGATGCGTCACAGCACAGCAACAGGGTCCCAGAACTGTTTTTTAAGGTGGAGTCCATACGGGCAAGCAAGTTGGCCTTTGCCTTGCCCGCTTGCAGGAAATTTGCAAGTGAGGGGCAAATCACTTTCCCCCTGCCTTGCACTCAGCAAATACAAAGACTCTTGCAAGCACATTGACTACTTAGAAGCACCCCGCCTCCATGGCTGGTGGGGCTTACTCCTGAGAAATGGCAGCCCACCTTTATTACTCCCGAGGGGCTGCAATCCCAGTTGGTGCCTTAATATTTCTTAGCGCTGAATCATTTAGGACATTTCTGGTTAATATTTGCAGAGACGGCTCAGCCACAGAGGAGATTTGGGGGTCCTGGTTTTGCCAGATCGCTTCAAGGGGGGCTCAGCTCTCCTGGTCTAAACTTGGGGAGGGGGCTCCACCCAGCCTGCCCTCTCTCCATTCCAGGGCCCACAATCCCCCAACGACAGGCATCTCCTTCTTTGCATCCTCAGTTCTCCTGTTTACAGGTCTACGTCTACTTCCATTTCGGTAGCCACTATATGGGGCTGAGTCCACAAAACAAGGCTGGGGGGTGGGCTGGGAGGTGCGCAAAGGAAATTCCTTTGGGAGACGGAAGGAGGAAATCTCCCCCTGTACCTAAGAAAGACCCCACCCCGGTCATTTTCACCTATGTTACGCTCACATCTTCAACATCTCTACTGACTTGAAAGTGGCCGCTGAAACCCAAGGGGGTCTCCGCAGCACGGACTCCACAGCAGTTTGATTCTGCTTTTAACGGCCATGGGTGCATCCTAAGGAATCCTGGGACTTGTAGTTTGGAGAGGGACTAAGGATTATTTGCTAGGTTGTTCCAATCCGCTCTTCCGAACTCAAGAACTAGAGCTCTCCAGCAGAGAGTTCAAACCTATCCATGCTACCTGGCTGTAGCAATGTGATCCCGTATTAACTGCCACAGTTCCATCCTAATAAATCATGGGAACTGTAGTTTGGGGGACTTTGAAATCTCTACTGGAAGATTCTAGTGCATTTCCCTTAACCAAGAGCAGAAAGTGTACTCCAGTTCACTGTATAGCGCTACTGAATTTAAGCTCTTTTTCTAAGAAATCTTGGGATCTGTAGTTTTGGGAGGGACCTAGAATTCTTTGCTAGAGAGTTCTTGTGTCCTCCCCTGAATTATAGCTCCCAAGGAGGAGGGATGTGTGTACTAGAGCTCTCTAACTGAAAATTCTAGGCACCCTTTCCCTGAACTACAAATCTCAGAATACCATAGGATGGCACATGGGGGTCTTTTCACACTACACAATTACAGCACCACAATTCCCTTTTCATTGTCACAGCAACATCCTATGGGATTCTGCTAGAGGGACAGAATTCAGAATTTTCCGCCAGAGGGCTCTAGTGCTTCTCTAAACTATAAATCCCAAGACTTTGCAGGACGCTGCCAGGAATAGTTAGAGTAGAAGCGTAATGCTACAGCTGTGTAGTGTGAATTGCCCCCATGGGAAGCTGTAGCGGTAAGAACTTGATACAACCGTGCAGTGCAGACGAGGCGAAACAGACAGAAATGCATACATACATACATAGAGAGAAATATTTTTTGGGGGAGTTTCTTAAAAAAATGAAAATCCAGGCTGGTGGGGAAATGCACCCCAGCAAGGCAGAGGGGTGGAGGCCCCTGCGGGCCCCAGTCCTTGAGATGGGGTGAAGCTCAGTCCACATTTCACCCCCACCGGTTCCTTGGGGGTCCCACGATGGGGTTCCAAGTGCACAAATGTGATGAATGTAAGCCACGACTGTTCATTCTATTGGTGAGAGGTGGAACAGGAAATTATTAATAGTTTCCAAAAAAAAAAAAAAAATCCCAGGTGCTTTCCATTCCGGAGACGAAGCAGGACGCCAGAAACATTGGTTTTCAGAAGCTCAGAGTTGGAAGGGCACCCCAAAGTTCATTCAGTCCAACCCACCACCATTGCTGGGATTTTGAAGGCCAGAACGCTGATGGAGCAGATGTTGAGCCCGGAGGCAGAAACAGAGCCACACGGAGCTTGGTTTGCTCTGAATTTTCCAGGATGTTGGCCAGACCAGGAGACGACCGCAGCCGTCCCCGAGAGAGTCAAACATCCAAGACGTGGTTCAGGTAGGAGATGTAGCAGATTGCAAGCCGCAGGATCTCGATTTTGGAGAGCTTCTTATCCGGGGGCAAGGTGGGCAGGAGCTTGCGGAGTTCGGCAAAGGCCATGTTGAAGGCCTCCACCCGGATCCGCTCCCGGGTGGCGTGGGCCGTTCGGTACTTGGCCGTGGCACGGCGCCTCCGCCGCCGCTCTTCCCGGCTCAGGTGCTGGAGGTCTTTTTTCATGGCGTCGCCGGATTCGGCAACCCTGGATTGGCCACACAAGCTGTGGGCGCCCGTCTCTTCTGCCCCAACCCCTCGGCCGCCTCCGCAGTCGCTGAAGACCGACTCGGTCTCTGAATGGGTGGGCTGGAGGTCCGCCTCCGTCTGCTCCGAATTCAGCATCATGGCTTGAGGTGGACGGACGGAGGAACAGGGAGGGAGGGAAGGGTCCGGAGAGAGAACGGTCAGAGAGGAAGCTGGAGATTTGGACACAATGGAGGCAAGCAAATCAGACAGGAGGTTGACTGCTAAAGGAGAAAGAGAAGAAGCTCAGAAGGTTTAGACAAAATGGAGGCAAGAACATCAGCCAACGGCTAAAGCAAGAAGAGAGGAAGCGGAAGATCTGGACAAAAGGGAGGCAAGGAAACCAGAAAGGAAGTCAACGGCTAAAGGAGGAAGAGAGGAGGTGGAAGATATGGACAAAATGGAGCAAAGAAAACCAGAGAGGAAGTCAACGGCTGAAGGAGGAAGGAGTTTTGGACAAAATGGGCTTGAAGACGTTGGCTCTTGGAGGAGGACAAAGGAGGAGGAGAAGAAGACAATTTGAACAAAATGGAGGCAGGAAAACCAGAGAAGAAGTCAATGACTAGAGGAGGAAGAGAAGGACCTAAGAAGGTTCGGACAAAATGGAGGCAAGAAAACCAGAGGGGAAGTCTATTGCTGAAGGAGGAAGGAGGTCTGGACAAAATGGAGAGTTGGTGTGGAAGAAGACAAGCAAGAAGGGGAAAAAAGGAAGGGCGGAAGGCGGCTGGAACAAAATGGAGGCAGGAAAACCAGACCCCAAGTCAACCTCTAAAGGAGAAAGAGAAGGACCTAAAAGGCTTGGGCAAAAGGGAGGGGAGGCGTGGAAGAAGACAAACAGAGATCTGGCTTCCAACGGAGGAGGAAAGGGTGGCCGAAGATAAGGGCAAAGAGGAGGCCAGGCGTGGAAGGAGAAAACCAGACCAGGAGTCAACTGCTAAAAGAGGAAGACAGTTTGGACAAAAGGGAAGGAGGACATGGAAGGAGAAAAAGAGACAGGGAGGCAGCCATGAAGGACAGGAAAGGGTAGAAGAAACAGTGAACAAAATGGGAGGGAAGAAGCAGAGAAGGGAGAGGATGGAAGAAGATCTGGCCAAAACAGAAGTCAAATGGACGGTGGGGGGAAGGAGAGTTCGGGAAAACACTAGAAATGGGTGAGCAGGGCTGGGTTGGGGAGCCACACTGCAATGCCACCCCTGGGTGGGCTTTCCAGGGCAACAGCACAGGTTGATGTCATTAAATAAAGGGAACAAACCAGCCTTTCCGCCTTCGCCACGTGTGGACGCAGGAGCCGAGTCATGAGTGGAAAGGAGGGACGCTCTCCAGCCATTTGGCAACAGGAACTTCTTCAGCCTAGAAAAATGCAAAGAGGGAGAGAGAGAGAAAGGGTTGGAAGGCTCTCATCTGAAAGGCAATTTGAGCACAATTAACACACAATTAGGACATGGATGGATGGATAGATAGATAGATAGATAGACAGATAGATAGACAGACAGACAGACAGAGATAAAGGCTGAGAGATAAAGACCAAGAGAGGGGATAAAGATAGATAGGTTGATTTTTAAAAAGGTAAATAATAGAGACAGAAAGACAGAAGGAATCGGGGACAATTGACAGAGGAGATTTTTGTTGTGGGTGTCCTTATCCCACTTTTCTCCCAAAATTGAGATTCAAGGCGGCTTACAGCTAAAAAAGAAAGACCCATAAAATTTAAAAGCATTTAAAAGGGAGTTCAACTACTCACACTATTAAAACAACGTAAGCATCCATTTGGAAAGATAAGAAGTAATTTAGAAGATAAAAAGCAGTTTAAAAGATAAAAAGCAACTAATAACTGGAGAGAAGAATAATAATAGGAAGGAAGGAAGGAAGGAAGGAAGGAAGGAAGGAAGGAAGGAAGGAAGGAAGGAGTCGCCAGATAGAGAAAGTCATCTCGGTCGATAAGAGAGATAAAGGGAAAGATACAGACAAGATAAAGAAGGATGAACAGTTAGCAAGAGAAGGCGGAGGAGATTTAATACTGTACACACAAGACATAAGACTGAAAATACACATGTTGCTAAAAAAAAAGTGCAGCTTAAAAAGAGAATAGGGTGGCAGCCCAGGAAAATGGGGTGGGAAAGGATAGAAGGGGCAAAAACAAAAGGGAAATGTGGTTTACAGAGGTCCTGGGTGTGAAACCGAGAGGGGAAAGACCCTGGCAGATGCTGAGGGGTGGGAGGCCAACATGCACCCCCAAGATGCCCCCCAGATGCTATGGTAAGGGGGCAGATTGAGAAAGCGCTCTGCCCCATCTTTCTCTCCCTCTCTCTGGCAGCTGGTGAACGAACGGGGAGGAAGAGGAGGAGGGACAGCAGCCCAGCAAGGGTGGGAGAAAGGTGACACCAGGGTGTGGGGCTTCTGGGTGTGAAAAGACCCCTTATGTTACAGACCAGGGCGGCCGGCTGGGGACATATGGAACCCACCCCGGTGCTTAGACAGAGCCAGATGGCAAGGACATGAATGAACCAGGGGGGATCAGTCCACTAGTCCTCTGTGAGCAATTAGGCAAGCGAGAAAGGAAGGAAGGCGCCCTGACAACGCAAGCCTGCCTGGCACACCTTTGCATCTGGGAAGGGCTCTCTGTAGACGGATATGTTCTCTACACGCATCCCGTAAGGAACCGGTTGCTCTAAAGTCCAGACTGAAACTCGGAGCAGATTTTACCCTCCCTCCGCTGTCATGGAAGCCACAACCTGCAACTGAACACATCCAGCTCCTTTTTACCCACTGGGACAAAGAACATCAGTGAATCCCTGTTAAAACACCATCATAAGCAGCAGGAAAGAGTTATTTAACTGCATTGTCTGAACTTCTTCCTGCAGTTTTATGCTCTGTTTTGGGGTTGCTAAAGCTTGAATCTCCCAGTGGTTGGGGCCTGTCTCCCACGCAGAGGTACAAATATGATGGAGACATCAAAGGAAGGCCTATCACATCCCAGTGCTAAAGAAGATTCTTCTTAATGGAGGCCTGCACACTTTTTCAGCCTTGCTTTTGAAAAACAGGACAGTCACAGCAGAATAAATGGATAGAGCAGAGAGCAATCAAAGCCACGTGAAATGGAGAAAGGGGCCCCCTGAAGAGCAGCTCTTGCGGGCCACAACACCCTATTTTTTTTATCTGCGACAGGTTGGGTGGCACTTAATGTCCCGTCTGAACTGTGGCAACCGGTTGCTCCCATGTCAGAAGGGAACTGAATACACCCCTGGTTTTATTGCAGACTTTCAAGGAGCTCTCCAAGGTGCTAAAACCTATTTCTAGATAGATTCCATAACCTGAAGGGGTCTTGAAAGCGAGCCAAAACCTGGCATGGATTTGCTGCTCTGCTGACATGGGAAGCCATCCTCTGCCTCTCCGTTTGAGATGCTGTGTGGAGGTTGGTTGTGTTTGCAACAGGAGTGAGCAACCACAACAGGTCTGGCAGGCAATTTTCTGTCCTTGAGACCCTCCAGGAGTTGCAGAGAAAGACTCCCAAAACGAAAAACCACACACACTGCCAACTAGAAGTCTATATCTGGTTTTGCAAAACCATGTTGACCAGTCTTGGTGGGGGGGAAAGTAATATTTATTCCTCCTGGATGAATATAATCTTAGTGCTGGAAGAGATATTGACAAGTCGGAAGGTGGTCAGAGAAAGGTGACCAAAATGATCAAAGATCTGGAAACCAACAAGCCCCGTGAGAACGGCCGAGGGAGCCGGGGATGTTTTGCTTGGAGAAGAGGAGACTGAGGGATGACGTGACAGAGGCATTTTTTAAAAACCTGAAGGGCTGTGGAAGGTGGAGCCGCTTGTTTTCTAAGCCCTGAGCCAGTTGATTCAAAGGATAAGAGATTCCACCTCAATATTAGGAAGAATATCTGGGCCGATAATAGGGGTCCCATCAGTGCAATCAGAGATGGTGAAAAATGATATCAATGAGGAAGAACAGACAAGCCAGGAGAGGTTGCAGCAATTGCTTTTGCCTGGGAAGGACAATATTCTGCATTCCCTTTTCCTCCCCTTCTCCATTGTTGAATTAATTGCACACAAACTACTTTTGCATCTTTGAACACACTTTGCAGCAATCGGAGCAAGCTGGGGACTAAAAGGGGAAAGCGGGAGGAGGAGAGAGAAACCGGGATATTTTAAAAGCAGAGGAAAATGTGGCGTGATAGAGGATTAATCTGGACGGTCCCTGCCAAATTGGAACAATCAGGGGGTACCAGATTAATTCGCCCTCCTCTTGCAAGTACCATCCAGGAGGCAAAATCAGCAACAGATTAAAGGTCAATTTTGAGCCCCTCTCCCCAATTTAGGAGCAGCCCTGGCATTCCCGTGATAGGTTTGCCTTAGAGTCACCGGCAGCCCCTCCCTAAACTGCAAACCCCAGGATTTCATAGGAGGTTGAAAGCGGAATCATCGCGCTATAACAGCCTAGTGCAGAAATGGCCGGAGTCTGTTCCACTCTCAAACCGCTCTTAAAGTTCTTCCTCCTGGAACATCCGTTCCTGCAATTCGGATCCACCGGTTAGGATCTTAGTCTCCGGAGCGGCAGAGAACAAGCCGACTCCGTTCTCTACAGCCCTCACACACGCTCAGCCCCAGAAAGCCCCGTGATGGGCTTGCTGGAGGACCACCAGAAATCGGAAATGACTTTAAGGCACGCGGCAACAATATCTGATTCACCCTTTCTTGCTTCCACCTCCTTGCAATTTCCTGTCCTTCCTTCCAAAATTGCTCAGCTCTTCCTTTGCAAGGCCCTCTTTTATTTCTGTAGCCTTTTAGATGCATAGACTTTTCTCTAAAAAAAAGTTCTAGTTGCACGTCCTAAACACTATTTAAACTTTCCACAAACACACGCACAACTTTGCCAAGCACCTGAGCTTCCGGAAACCAGGCAAGAAGCCACATCGAACTGGTCAGGCTTTCAGCACTTAGAGCTAAACTGGGAGAACAATTAGGCCTTCTGATGAATTTCGGATGGTTTTGACTCCATAGGTTGCTTCTTTTCTATATGTCTCTGTATATTCTATAGAAATCTTTGGCAACCGAAGAAGGGGGAAGCTGAAATGAATTGCTCTGCATTTTCTCGTTCTGTTTATTCTGCTTCAGTAAATAAATATATATACAGGCAAAGAGAGATAGAGATGTTGATGCAATTAACAAACAAATATGTGCATTTTTAGTGATTATCTGCATCCTTCCGGGATCTAAGACAAACTTGTGAGAAGTGCTATTTCTTTGCTTTTTAATAACACACCCACCCACCCACATATATATATAAAATCTTTCTAATGTTTTTGATCTGTACTGTTCTGAATAATTTGGAAGCCAGCTTGAGTCTCAGTGAGAAAAAGGCAGGATATCCACGAATATTAATACTGATTTTAATACTGTGTATTCTCGTTTCGTTATTTTTATTATTTTTACTATTTTTCAGTACTTTCCCTTTTTTTCCTGTTTGCTGTCTGTGGTTTCTCTGCATGCATTTTGAAAACATTTAATAAAATTTACTAAAGATGCATTAATAATTAATAGAATGTGTTTCATTCTGCATTCTCCATTATTTCCCAGGACTTGCTCGGTTGTTCCGCTCTGTTCTTTTCTGGAGGCAGCTTTTCCAAAATTTCAGCTTGCCGCTGGGAGAAATGACTGATCCTCCGCCCTAGTCTTGCCTTGTTTTGACAGTAGGGTTGCCAACTTTAACAACAACAACAACAACAACAAAATGCTCTGCCCAGGGACTTTGCTAGTTGTCTAACCTACAGAACATGAACAGGCAAGGAGATCTCTAAAAAAAAAAAAATAAATAACGAAAAGATCCACCCCAGGATCCTTGTCGATGAAGATGCTTTTAAAGGGGCACAGCTGCCAAAGCCAGGCTGATCAGTTGGCAGCTGCCTTACGGGCACAACAAGAACAGCATCCATGCAATTGACTCCCAGCATTGCACAAATCAGAGATGCAAAAATCTTATTGAACGAAGGCACGAGCCATGGGTGTGTAACCATGGTGGGGGGCAAAATAGGGGGTAATTCTGTCCCCCAAAAAATAAAACCCCCAAATTTCTAGCATTGCAAAGAGTGAGAGCTTGCAGATCATTTACTGATTTCTCTCTTTTCCCCGGCCACTGTTCTTTGGGTGCCTAAACTCCATTTCCAAAGGCTCGGCTGGCGCTTTTAGGTTTCTGCAATGCCAAAAATTTGGGGACCGAAGGAAAATTTCAAGGGGTGCAGAATTCCCATTTTGGGGGAGATCCACACCCTCGTTTTAGCCCCCTCCCTGCCTGTAAGGGACCCTCTTGGGTTCCGGCTTCCCTCCTTTCATGCTGAATTTTGGGACCGAAAATTCCTTTTGCAAAACAAACTGTTTACAAGGGAAAGGTTGGAAACCGGTCCAATGAGCAAGTTGACTATTGTTTCCAAAGGAGGTTTTTTAAAAATAGGATTTCCTCGCCTGTTTTGCTAGCTAAAGTCATCTGTGTACACATAATATATATTTTTTCGATGGTATCTCCCTTCTTTCCTTCCTTTCCTGGCCCCCAGTTACAAAGTCCAAAGTTTCTTTCTTTTCCCTTCTTGAAGTTTTTGCTCTTTCTCCTCCCTCTCTTCTCGGCCTGCTAAACTTATTATCATTTTCATTCCATCCAGCAGCCCTTGGAAAAGTTCCTTGAGTGGGACTCACACAAACTGGCAGGGCTTGAAAAAGTCAGCCCTTTCAACTGCATCTCCCAACATCCCCCTACTTGGCCAGCAGGTTCTTTTCAGGTCTTACCTTTTCAGGTCTTGCATTTTGCAAGTTTTGCATTGCCAGCAGGGTTTTTTTTTTGGGGGGGTGCACCCTGTTTGGACCACCACCCCCAGAATGGCCAAGAGGGGATTCTGGGAGTTGCAGCCCACCTCAATATCGTTTCCCCCCAAAATGTGGACTCCAAGTGGGACCGTGCAACTTCAGAAAGGGATGCAATGCAGATTCTCTCTCTCTCTGTCTCTCACACACACTCCAAAAAGCCTTACCCTTCAAAAGAGGAACCATCCCCTTTACTTCCCAAACTTCTTCTCCTCCTTGGAACCCAAAATCCGAGCGGAAGTCCCGAGGTGAAGAGGGCTGGCCCATTCCTCTTTTATTTTTTGCACCCGCAGGCGAGAAAACTGGCTGCTCTAACCATTGCACCGCACGACCCCCGAGAAACCAGCGCCTCTCTGCTCCGCGCCGACCCCTGCCGGCCGCTCCAGGTATTGCCGCCGCCGCCCGACCGGAGCATCTTCCTTTATACCTGCCCTGCATCCCTCTCGGCTCCGCCCCGCAGCTTCCCATTGGCCGCCCCGGCGCCTCATGAATATTAAAAAGACTGAACGGGCTCCTCATTGGCTGGGGAGAGAGAGCCCCTGGGAAAGGAGGGAGGGTATCCTCCAGAGGTTCCAGGAAGACATCTGTTCCCCATCCCTGTTTCAGCCAAAGGGGGAGAGGAACCTAATTCGCTTCCCTTCTGCAGTGCGGAAGGGACAGCATCGAAACCGATTTAAGCACCAACTTTGCTC
This sequence comes from Ctenosaura bakeri, assembly GCA_948474755.1. Lineage (NCBI taxonomy): Eukaryota > Metazoa > Chordata > Lepidosauria > Squamata > Iguanidae > Ctenosaura > Ctenosaura bakeri. The sequence goes on along the minus strand of CAOLHI010003624.1, from coordinate 103,741 downwards.
TTTATTTTTTTGCCCTTTTTTTTTTTTTTGGACACAAATTCCATACAGCCGGGCTTCATTTTTGAGTGCAACTCTCATTGGAGTGGCTGATGGGAGCTGCAGTCCAAAACCATAATGGGAACTCTCCTTCCGAAGCTCTGACAGTTAGTGCAGAGGGGATTCTGGGAGTCAGAGTCCAACCCAAAACTAAAGGGATTTTGGATCTCAAGGCTTTGCCCCCGTCAGAAGAGGGGGGATTCTGGGGCGTCAGTCTCCATAAGGAGAGTCAGCAGGCCCCGCTACTGGGGGATTTGGAGGTCCAAACAAGAAGCGTCCCCAACTCCTGCCAGTGGCAGAAGCAGGATTATGGGAGGCGGAGTGCAAACAATTCCGCTCCCCCAGATTAAATTTTCCTTGGGTTCCTGACTTTCTACAAGCAAGGTCCGAGGTGAGCGTCTGGAAAGAGAGCCCAGAATCCAAAGCAAAGGGGCAGGTGAGGTCACACCAAGGAGTCAAGTATAAATTCCCTTTGCAAATGCAGCAGACAGACGTAGGGACAATTCCAAGGTCTCTTCCTCTGCAAAGCCACAAATTTGAGGAGGGAGGAAAAAATGCCTCCTTGCCTTAAAACTCTTACTTGTGGGGCAGAATGCTTCTTTAGCTACCCAGAGTCCTGATTAATCCTTTGCTGTCCCATTGCTTTTAGGATGTCTCGGTTCCTCTGTGTGACAGTGACGCAGCAGCTAATAAGGCCGATGCGATTCGAGACTGCCTCAGTGAGAGGAAAGTGCCCAGGTCTGAACCCTGAATTGCACATGTATTTGCTCAGCAGTGAAAAACAACAAATATTGTTAAGGAGAGTGTTGGGAACCCGGGCACTGACTTTGCCAGTTAAAGTCAGCGTGATTTTAAGTCGGACGAGGGGCGGACAACAGGAACAAACTTTAAATTTGATTGGAAATCAAAATGGAGAAACTTTGGTCAAGCAACTGCAGAGAGAGACAGAGAGGGTTTCTTTAGCTTGGACATTTAAGCAGGCAATGCTCTTTGTGAATTGAGCTCTCCAGGGTGCTGAATCTCCACCAGCCCTGCAGGGTAGACCAGGGAGAAGCTAGGGAACACGGTCTCTTTTGCCTAAACTCTTTTACTGCTTACAGATGCAGAGCAGAGGGTGAGCCCTGGCACCACAGAGACTGGGAGGCAAGGAGGGAGTAATATATAAGGAAATACAGAGACCCCCCTACAGAGTTTTTGCAAATTGCTGCCAAAACCCAACGAAGCCTTGTGGATTGCAGCAAGCCACCGCTCTATGGGGCGAGCTGGATATTTCCACACAGCCCTCCCGTCTTGTTCGGAGCTGAGCCCAGCAAAACCAGAGCGCATTTGGACCTTCGTCTGACCCCTGGCCCACGAAAATTGGGAAGCTCAGGGATCTGGCAACCCAAATGGTAGGTATGGCACCCCGGCCTCTCCCCTGCGTGGGGTCTTGGCCAGAGGCTCCTGCACAAAGAGGATGCGTCCTTTTCATGCGCTTGGGTAAAAATGAAGATTGTGGTTTTGCAGAACCCACATCGATCTGCAAAAAAGTTGAGAAGGGACGTCGCTCGAGCTTGGATGTGGGAAGGGGGTGGCGGATGGGAAACCACGAGGTATATACGGTATATATATAAAAAAAGCACCAGAGAGAAGGCAGCATTTGGCACGAGGCAAGGCAACATATTGTCAAGTCCCACCGGGACCTCGTCAGGCGGCAGAACAGACGGGCTTAACCCCTGAGAGACCGGCCCGGCTCTGCTTTGGACTCCCCCCAATGCTTGATTTCCAAACCAAAAGAACAGACGGGGAAATCGGCAGAGGAGAGATAAACCGTAATGTACCCATTATTGTTATGACCGTCACCAAAATACACACTGTTGTTCTCCAAAAAATAACCCCCCAAAAGATGGGATGGGCATCTCTCTCTCCTCTTTCCTGGTTCCGTCACTCTGTGAAACGTTCGCCTGGTGGATGGAACTCCAGCTCTTGGGAATTTCTTTGGGTTCAAAAACAAAGAGGGAAAAGTGACCACCCCAAATTCAGGTGATACTTTAATTAAAGCCCCCCCAAAAGCAGAAAAAAGCAAGCGGGTTTTAAACTCCAGACGATGATGCAAACGGCAAGGAGAAAGTTGGGTTCTGTCCTTCTTCGAATCCTGCCTTTTCCCCAGTCAAGGTGGTTAAAACACGGCTTTAAGGTATAATAAAATAAGGTACAGGTAAAATTCATGGCACACGAAAAATTAAGAATATACCTGCATCCCCCGCTTAGGGACCAGAGCACTGTTGAAAACCAGAGATTGTCACAGTGCAGAACCCGGTCATTTTTGAGCTTCCAAACTGGTAAAACATAAACAATGCACTGGATGTCACTTCGGAATGGGTGCAAAAGCTAAATAATGCAGCCAGTTGAGCTAAAAAGTACTCTGTGGCCACAGAAGCACATGGAAAGCCATAGAAATGGGCAAAATGAACCAATCATGTGTTAAGCGTTTGAGTTTTGGTTAGGGTGGAAAGAGTGGATCGTTGGGAAGCAGACACTTGAAAAGAAGGGGGAGGCCTGTAATTAAGCCAGCAATAAAATTAAAAGCCGTTAGAAACGCGGCCATTAAGAAGAAATCTCTTTTTTCCTGCAGCTGCTGTTCCTTGTCCTGGTCTCTGGAGCAGCAGCAAACAGGGCTGCCCCATCTTCCACATGGCATCCTTTCCAATATTTAAATAACGGCTCTCATATCCCTTCCAAACCCTCTTTCCCCCCAGCTAAACATCCCCAGCTCCCTAAGATTTTATGAGCCATTATTAACACTTTGATGATCTTGCTTTATTTCATTTGATTTGCTCTACCTTCTTTCCTTGCCCTGGGAAGGGGGAAGATTTGTGTTTGCACCTTGAACTCATTTTTCATCAGTTGAAGTAAGCTGAGGGTGAAGGAGGAAAGCAAAGAGAAAAACCGGGACATTTTAAAAGCGGCCGATAGAGAATTAATTGGGCCTGCCTTTGCCAGATCCAAACAGTTGGAGGGCAGGATACTTGGAGCTCTCCAAAATCTGAATTCGGTTTTCTGCTGCCTGAGAACTATAAGGAGGCTGTTTCAATTTTGTTTTGTGGCCAACCGGGCGGCAAGGAGGTCCCTTCGACAAAATAGCCGGTTTGGGGGGGTTAAAAGGATTGCTAAGCAGGTTGGAGAACACGGATATTATTGTGCAAAGAGAAATCTGCAACCGCTTGGAGGGCCGGACTGCCAATGAAGTCATAAATTGGTGCCACGCTGAGGGGTTTGACGGGGCCCTGTCCGGGTTCCAGCCCTGCTGACATCTTCATTATTTACCCGGAGAGACAAAAGGGACGGAGAATAAGCTCATCAGAGCATTTTGTTGATACGTAACAGAGAGGAGCTGCGATGGTGTGGAAGCCGAAAGTCAAATGCAAGAGGAACAGAACTATAGAAAGGATGGGATTCGAACACGAGTCTGTCTGGGTCAAGTAAATGTTACTGCAGTTCCATTTGGGGAGCGTCCAGATTGCACAGCGGTAACAGATTGATTCTGTTTTAGCTTCCATGGTTACTTCCATCTTCTCCAACATTTCACAAATGAAATATGGGTCCAAGGAATGTCAGAGAGTGGCCAAGATGGCTGAAGTTATGAGTGAGGAAGGGCAAACAAATTAACAGAGGCTGCGACAATGTGCTTTTGCCTCAGCCAACTGGGAAAGGCAAGACCCCTTTTCCGAGGCACCCCATTTTTCTGGGGTCCTCCAGATTATCCATGCATCTTCCTTCCACAGTCCTTCCTACTCCTCACACCCCCGGCTCTTCCCACTAGGCCTTTCTGCCTGCTCCCCCTTGTTATCTCCCCCAGGGTGGGGTGGGGGGAATCCAGGGGCACAGACGGAAGGGCCTGGCTCTTGACCGCTCCACCACCGCTGCAAGCTGTCTCTGATTTGCATGCAAAGGGACATCCCAAATGCACGGGCGCACACCCCATAGGGAAGGAAGGGAGGCAGTGCTGCCTCGCGTGTGTCCCTGCCCGGCTTCCCTTCGCTATCCATCGGCGCCTTTGTTCCCCGGAAAGCCCAGCAGCAGAAGCTCCCGGCCATAACCACCCGGGCCCTAATCGAGTCTGTCATAATCGGATCCAAGCTAATTATGCGCCGGGGCCGCCTCTCTTCCAGGGGCTCCGTTGCCCGTCCATCTGTCCTCCCCGCTCCCCCTCCGCCGCCACCCACCCTCCGCCATCCGCAGCCTTTGTGTCTGTCCATCTGTCAGCCGGAGAGAGACCCCTGTGCCACCGTGCCCTTCCTTGGCCCGCGCGCTCTCCCCATTGGCCAGCCTTGGGGGGGTTCCTCTCTTCTCCTCCATCAATCCACTTAGCTCCCCTTCTTCTTCTCCCCCTCCCCTGCCCCATCTGCTCCTCTTTTGGGGTGTGTGTGTGTGTGTGTGTGTGTGTGTGTGTGTGCACCATCCTCTTGGGAAGGACCGTGCGCATTCTCCTGAAATACAAACGCAAAGGTCCCACTATCCTACAACAGAGGTAGGGAAAGGGGCAGGCGTGGCCCCCCGAGGAGGCTGTGTTTGCAGCCCTCGGTTCTCTCCAGCCTTCCCAGATTCCCCCTTCTCTGGCCAAAAGAAATTCAGAGCCCTCCAAGAATTGCACTTTGCTTTTTAAAAGATAAGTTGCAGGGCGATATTGCTCCATTAGACCTCAGAAGAGATACGTACGCATCCATTTTTCATAAACCAGAACTGGTTGCAGCCCGCCAGGTATTGCAGGACTGGAAGTCCCATCAGCCCCGGTAGCTGTGCACCTTCAACTCATTTCTCACTTGAGGCCACCCTAAAGAAAATCTGTCGTGGGGTTTTCCTGGCAAGATTTGCTCAGCCAGGGGGGTTGCCACCATTCCTTTCCTCTGAAGTTGAGAGAGTGTGACTCGCCCAAGGTCGCTCAATGGGTTTCCATGGCTGAGCAGGGATTGACTTTTGGCCCTTGTGTCCTAAGCATTTCCAGAAACTGAGCCATGGGGCAAGGCAGGGACAATTCCAAGAAATATGCACCAGCCACATTTCTATTTTCATCTGCAATATACAGGAACAGGAAAGTGTGTGTGTGTGTGTGTTGTGTTTCTGGTCCCACCTGGGCTCACCTGCCCTTGAACTCCCCACCTCCCAAGCTCACAGGTGAGCCCAGGGTCTGTTTATTCCATTCTCCAAAATGGAGGAGCCACGCAACCGTCGGCAAAGGTTGCATCATTCGACAAACACCCTTTGGCAACAGGTTGTGGGTGCCTCGGGGGAGCCCGTCTCCCCCACCGCCACCCCTGCCTCATTTTCATTCCTCCTCTAGTTCCCCTTCATTATTTCTCAAATTGGCTCTCTAAAGGCAGACCATAATTGTTCAAATAATTTGCTAGACAGGAGTTAGAACAATCTACGCTATAATTTAAAGTGCCGGCCCGTGTGTCCCCGAGTTGTGACGGCCGTATGGCAACCCTATCGTGCAGTTTGCTTGGCATGATTTTTTCAGAGGGGGTTTTGCTGGGCGACTTTGGACAACGCTCACTCTCTCAGCCTCAGAGGAAGGCGATGACAAGCCTCCTCCGAATAATGCATCTTGCCAAGAAAACCCAAGGACAGCATCGCTGTAAGTTGGGGTTGACCTGAAGGCACGTGCCTGTGGTGCCAGCAAGCTGTTGGGCTCGAATGCTGGACTGGGACACCCGCATTTGAATCCCTGTTCAGCCATGGATTAAGTCGAAGCAAGTCATACTCTCTCAGCCCCAGAGGAGGGTCACGGGAACCTCCTTTGATGAAATCTTGCCACGAAAAGCCATGATAGATTAGCCTTAAAGGTGGGTCTAAGTCAGAAACAACTTCAGGGCACACAAGAAGAAGTCGTCCACTTCTTGGTTAGGAAAACTGGCAATTTTTAGAAAACAGTGCAGGTGCAAAGCTTCAACAAGCTTTAAAGCCGATTCTCTATTCCTAGAGGATTCCCAGAGAAAAGAAGTTGCACTAGTATGAGTTTTTGTATCAGTATTATTTTTCCAGAAAACGTCTGGTCCACGGTGTGCATCACAGGCTGCAAAGCAGGCCTTGGGCAGGCCATAGGGAGCAGGAGGACCCCCTTTAACTACTTTTCCCACAGATAAAATGGCCTCAGCCCAGCCAGGCTCTTCTGCCTCTGTGCAAGTGTGTCCTCAAACCGTTTGCATGGCCAGTGGTGCACAAACAGGAAGCTCCTAGCCGTACGAGAAAAGCTTGCTGCAGAGGATGAGCATTAGGGATGCTCTAATTCTTGTCGACTCCTGGGAGCAGGAGGATGCAAGACCTCCAGCTGCGCCCGCTGGATGAGAGGGGAGCCTTCCTTCTTTTTCCAAGAGAGGACCAAAGGGTGGTCCCAGGCAGAACCTCAAGCAAACGCACTTTCACCCCGCTCAACTTTGAAACAAGGCTTTCAAAAGGGGTCCCGAGATGGACAGATGAGTGTGAGCAGGTTCAGATAAAGGCAAGGAGGATGACAAGAAGCATGGAGGACAAAAGAAACAAGGAGAGGTTGAGGGAGCTGGGCCTGTTCAGCTCGGCAAAGAGAAGATAGAGGAGTAACATGGCTTCAGGTCATTTCTGACTTACGGCAACCCAAAGGCAAACTTATTATGGGGCTTTCTGGGGCTGAGAGTGATGTTTGAAAGAGATATTTGGAAGAGAGAGGGACTTGCTGAAAGAAACTCACAAGCACACTGGAGCAAGGGTTCTGGTCTTTCTCCACCTGGGTTGGACGTGGGCTGCAAAGCCCATCCTCTCTCTCAGTTGCTGTTGGATTTTCGACAGCCAGAAAACTGTGTGTGGTGGGGGGAAAGAGACTTACCATGCTGTCCAGCAGGAGACCTGTTGGCCATCCATGGGGCGGTGGAACTACAGAGAAGAGCAACAGCTGTGCCTTCATTTCTGCCAACCTTCAGATCCAAGGGCTGTGCGGACTGGCCACAGGGAGGGGAGAACGGATAAAAGGACGTGCCTTTTGCTCAAAGGATTTGCTCAACTGGAAATCAGGAAATAACCCCCCGCCCGCCGCTGCCAAAAAAGACCTGATACCCGTCTGCCCAACAACCTATGTCTGTCTATCAATTTTACAAGAAACTTTTCAATACAAACAAGAAAGAAAACTGAGGAGACTGATGGATGACCAAACGGAGAAGAGATATGGAAGATTATCATGATATTATGACCACAGCAGCAAAATAATATCCCTTAAATGGAAAAAAAATGTAATTCCAACAGACAAAGACTGGTTGCTGAAATTGAGATGGCTGCCCCAGCTTCCCTATGACATCTCTTCGAATATTTAGACATGGTTATCACGTCTCCTCTGAACCTTCTCTTCTCCAGGCTAAACACACCAGCTCCCTAAGCTGCTTCTTCATGGCTTCCAGACCCTTCAGCATTTTGGTCGCCCTCCTCGGGACACATTCCAGCTTGTCCATATCCTTCTTGGATTGTGGTGCTCAGAACTGGACACAGGATTCCAGGTGGGGAGACAGTCTTCCATCATCCAAGTCATTTACACTCTCACACATGAAATAAAAATAATCCAATAGCATCTGTGGGTTTTAATTTGTAAGTATTTTTTTTTAATTAAACCAAGCTATTTATAGAATATGTACAAAAAAATCCATTATTATTATCATTTGCACTTTTTTATAAAAGGATATTTTACATCCAACTTCCTTTCCAGCCTCCCCACATCCGTCTCAACTGTCACCTTGATAACGCACAGATCAAATGATTGGAGTCATTGCATTCGCTAATCTGGATCTTTGAAAATGAGGAGGGGAAAAAAAAAGAGAGGAGAGGGGCGACCGAAAAGGCCAAAGAAATCCTCCAGCAACACAAATCCCTGGCGAGGAGCTTTTCCCAGCATCTCACCACTACAGTCACAGCAGTGCGTTGCCAGGTATCCGTGCAAACCAAAGGTGAAAGAGACTGGGCCAAGCCTTCCCACTCATTCCCAAGTACAGCCCCTCTGTCACCAGCATCTTTTTTTCTGGGTAAGATTTTCTGTGGGGTGGGATGGGGGAGATGGTTTCTTTCCATTCCGTGGTCTGTCTCAACCGGGAAAGGAATTCCAGTGTTGTTCTACCAGCAATTTCAAGTCCGTTTTCACTCGCTTGTGTGCAGTCCTTGTGGCCCATAATTTCCCAAACTGGGTTTCAATAGGCCACGGACCCTGAGGAGTCCCCTGGGTTGCTGAAGAGCACGTCCGCTTTGGCATTGATGAAGTAGGTAGCAACGAAAGAGACAATGAGGATAGCGATCCCCACGACAAGGGTGATGATCTGGGGAGAGGATGGGAAAGACAAAAAGAGAGCGGCCATTAGGAAAAACCAAAACAGAGGGGGGGAAAAGTTGGTGATTGGAGCAGGACCACTTGGAGAGTCCAGTAAAACCATGCATTCTTGGGAAGAGAAGCAGCTTTGAAATTGGGGGTAACCCTCTTAAAATGCAAGTCAAGCATTGTCTGAAATGCCCAAGATCAGAAGTGTTTTATATTTTTTTCAGATCTCAGAATACCTGTTTTTGCATATACCGTAAACTACAGTACTGTACAGAAGATCACCAGGAAGCCCATGACCAAACAAGCAGGAGCGCCCCAGCAGACATCTTGAAGGTAGAAGCAGACTCCCTGAAGATCTCCTATACAGCACTGTACCCCTTCTTTTTCTTAAATACAGATATCAGACCCTTTATATTCTCGCAGTCTCTCAGATCCTCAGTCTCTTTCCAGCCTCACGTCTCATACGCAGCACAAGTAGTGAATGAACAAGACGTGAGGCTGGAGAGAAGCAAGGATCTGCAAAAGGGCAGGAGGCATGGATTCCTGCTGAGCACTATGCACAGATTCTCGCCATGTCACAGATCCTCACGTCTCTCTCCGGATCCAAATTCTGATCAAAACGAGCCCTTTGCCAGCCCGCTCAAGCGTGTCGAAGAACCTCACCTCCAGCTGTTTGCTGGCCACCAGGAAGACACGAGCGTGCAGCTCCTTCCAGCGGCTCTCTGTCCAGGTGGAGTACTCTGTGGACCCCCAGTCCTGGAGCTCAAAGGCTGGCGAGGTGGCCAGGGCTAGGCGGACCGTTGACCTGACACAGCAAGGCTTGCGGGGGGATGTGGCGTTGGGATACGGGGAGCCCTGGACCCAAACGTACTCGTACAGCTGCGGAGAGAACAAGAGGCCAATGGAGGCAAGTTGTGGCTGGATCCCCAACCCCACTTCACTCTCACAAAACCAACAGGAAACCAGTCTGTCTTCTGCTCTGATGCTCTCGCTGGAGTTCCTGCACTGAGCCAGCCAGTTGGGCCCCTCCCAACTGTTCAAAAAACTGGAAAACTATTAAGCCCCCAATTAATTTGCCACGAGACTCAAGATCTCAATTGGTACCTGGCTAGGACAGGGAGGCCGACTTGGCCCCTGGTACGGAAGAAAAGACTTATGGGACAATATAGCCACCCACGGTGCTGAAAACAGCCAGAGAGGCTACCTTACTGCCCTCCGAGTCCAACAGCTGGACACATCTGCACTAGCCAATTTTTACTTATACTTGCCCTTTTCCCGGAATGAGATTCACTTCCTAACTTTTTATTTCATTATATTTCAGTTTTCCTTCTCCTAATCTCTGTAATTCTTAATGTATTTTTTTAAAAAAATCTTAATTATTTTAAACAAAAGAAACAATACAACTAAAAAAATGTGCTTAAAACTGGTTTTAAAAAAGCAGTGAAGAACAGCACTGCTAAAAACGATACAGCACCTTCTTGAAAGCTCTTTCATCAAAACTCTTCTGTTCTAAATGCTTGTCTGAATTTTTTAAAAAATAAAGCTTTTCCTCTGCCTGCAGAAAGACAGCAAGGCGAGTGCGGTTCTAGCTTCTCTAGGGAGGGAGTTGCAGAACCAAGGGGCAGCCTCTGAAAAGGCCTAGCCTCTTGGTGTACCCAGCAACAGCAGCTATGAAGCTATGAAGGCCTAGCAGGAAGGAAGCTCTTGACAGCTGAGAGCACCACAAAAAGCTGAGCCAGCAAAGGGAGATGTAAATAAAGACAGGACAAACAAACTCACTTCTCCCTTGGAGGCCTTGCCCAAGTTCTGGCACTGCTCCTTGGTGGTGCTGTCGTTCAGCCGGGTGCCCGTGAGATTGGCCAGGACAGACTGCACAAGGATGGTCGTGTTGACGGGGCTGGAGACGGCGATGTAGTACTGGAGGGGTTCGTCGCCTGGTGAGAGAAAAGTTTCAGCAGAAGCTGGTCAGAGGGCCCTGGCCACAAAAAAGGAGGGACCCAGGTGAGGGCCAGATGGGGCCCAAAAGTTGCCTCTGTAGGCCAGATATGAGCCACAATCTTTACCACCAGAATGTTACAAACATGGCTCCAGGGGTCATGGTTGGTCATCCTCTGCCACTGAGTGTGCAGCTTTGGAGGAGGCCCATGGTAACACGATCCTCCTAAATACCTCCAGGGCTGTCCCAGGGATTTACACCCATGAAGATCAATGGGATGCCAGAGGTCACAGCCAACAGTGAGTCATGGGAGGAGAAATGTCCCACTACCCTCTGAAGTGGCTCATCCTTCACCCCAAAGACAACCTTGTTCCCTCCTCCTCCAACACCCCCCAGTCTTACCCAGGTACCCTTTGAAATCAGGCTTCACTATCGACTGGAACCAAGAGTTGTTGGCCTTCACTAGGAAGCCGTAGAGCATGCGGGTGACCTGGGAAGGAAAGGAGTCCGTCAAAGGCAGGGACAGCCAGGAACAGGTGAGGAAAGGAGACCACGGCAGGGTGGTTTAGCTCATAGCAGGGGTGGGCAACTGTGGGAGACTGGGGGGCTGAAAGAGATCTTGGGGGGCCTGCACCCAATGCCACAAATATTTTTTTTTAAAAATTCTTTGCCCCCCTCGGATGTGAGGGGCATTTTTGCCATGTCTTTGGATACCCAAAGGGCCAGAAGAGCCCTTCTGCACCAACAGGGAGTGAACAGAAGCCAGATCGGAGTTGGGGGAAGGAAAGAAGGGCCATGAAAACAGTCTTCAGGGCCACATGTGGCCCAGCAGTGTTTCAAAAGGAAAGACCAGGAAGGAGTGGTCGTCCAGAGATAGGAAGCAAAACAACATGTGGTGGTGTTGACACAACAAGAGGGAAGACACACACACACACAGAGGCAGGCAGACAGACAGAAGGGAAATACACCCGAGCCCAGCCCTGGCGCCAGGACTCTGGAGCCCATCTGCTCATACCGTCACGGGATCCGCCTGAATTGCCAAGGTGTCGCCGCTTCCCCCTGCAAGCTGGTAGAGAGCACGGGCCACCACAGTGGCTACTTCTGCCAGGGACTGTAGGGAAAACAGGGAAGGGAAACAAAGGAGGAGCAGGAGGAAGAAGAAGAGGGTGCCATATTAATTGAGACAGACAGCTAATTGGTACAGACCAGGAACTCCCCATGAGGGTCAGTGTGCGTGCTGCTGGTTCATTGCTACGGTAACCAGTCACACAAGATGATACGAAGTCGTCTCTTCCCTCCCCCAAACCTGGCCTGCCCACTGTCCCTCCACAGGAGGGACAGATGGAAATCACCCTCCCCATCCCGGCAGCACGCCGAACCTTGGCCGTGTCCGTCACATAGTTCAGGGCCTCCTCGGGGCTCATTCCCTCCGGGTATTGCAAGAAGATGTTCTCCGCTGTGTCGTAGATGCTCTGGTAGTACCTGGGAGGAAGGAAAAGAGAGAAAAGACAACAAGATTGGCAAGGGAATCCAGAACAGGGCACAGCCGGAGCAGTGCCAGGAGGTTTCCCCTGGGGAGCAGTGGCGGGGGGATCAGAGCCCCAGTCAGAAATCCACCCTCTCCTCTCCCACTCCCGCCTCCTCCTCCAAGTGTTTAATGAGGCTCTGTAATTAACTTGGCCCTTCCACAGTTCTGCCTGTTTGCTGAGCAAAAGCCACTGGCTGGAAAGAGAGGAGGATTATTCTTATCGTTTATTTATCCAGCACCATCACCGTACCTGGCGCTTTACAAGAAGAGGAACAACAAAACATTTCCCTGCCCTTGGGCTGACAATCTAAGCTATTCTAAAGTGGAATTGGGAGGGTGAGAAACCTGTTGCACATCCTCAAATGCATGTTACCCACAAACAAGCTAAGCTCCGGAAACGAGGGCACGAAGAGGGAAAGAGATTCCACCTATATATCAGGAGGAACTTCTTGAGGGCAGGAGCAGTTTGACAGTGGAACATGCTGCTGTGTCAGTGGTGTGTCGGGGAGTCTCCTTCCTTGGGAGGTTTTTAAACAGAGGCTGAACGGCCATCTGTCAGGACTGCTTCAACTGCGGATGGGAGAATGGAGTTGGATTCAACGGCCCTCTATCTAAAAGAGGCATGGGCAACTGGGGGGAACAAGGGGTGGATTCCACCCCCCAACCCACCCACTCCCCTCAACAAGCCCTAATACCTCCACTTTTTTTCTGCAGTCCCTCTGAAAATGTCCACAGGGAGTCACGTCCGTCTACGTCACCCATAGGCAGCACCCAAAGGCTCCATCCTTTTCAAACTGAATTTCAGGCAGTTTTGGTTCATACTCAGTTTTGCCTGTCCGCACAGGCTGTGGAAGAAAGAGCTGATGAAGCCCTCCCTTCTCTTCCTAGAAGTTCTAGGACAGCAAGGAACATACAGTCCCACTGAGGGATGGGGTGGGGGCTTTGATGCTCTGAATGCCTGAATCTCCTCTTGGCAAATATTTTGCTTCCCAATTTCTGTGTGTTTTAGACTATGAACAACAGATGAGCTGTTCTCCCCACCCTCAGGGTCTGCTTCTCTCCCCCTCCGATGTACGCTCACTTGTGGCTTGCTAACCTCTGGCTATCAGCCAGTTGTGGGAGCCCTTCTCAGTCCGAAAACCGGATTTCGCCCGGCTGTCAGAGCAATTATGCCGTGCTTCTTTAATTACATGGCGCACGACTGCTTCCCTCTCCTGCCGAAACCAGAACGGTTGAGCTCTTTCTATCACCCTCTCCAGACACGCTGAGGCCCCCACCTCCAGCTCCCACTCCCCTTGCAAAATGGGGGGCACAAGCCCCCCTACTGGCTTTGGCCAGAAAAAAGTTCAGCAAAATAAAAGTCACCAAACTCCAATCAAAGACTCTGAGCTGTCTAGCTGTACTGTTACAGCTTTTTCTGGTGATGGCTTAAACTCCCTGAAAGCAGCATTTACCATGAAGTCTTTGGTGCTTCTTGTTCTTTTAAAGACTGGCGGCTTTTCTGACACCCTGGAATATTTCCATTAAAAAGCAATGTTTTTTGACAAACTCCTGTATATGTTTTATAATGTGACTGAATGTAAGAGTGAAAACTGCGGTCTGTGCTGTTTTTGTAAGAATTTTGCAAAGATAAGATAATACATGTATCTGTTTATTTTTAAAGTAGCCTCCGAAGAAAGCCAATCAGTTTATGAAACATGGGCCTTTTTTAAAGAATAAATTTAGACCATCAAAAAGCACGTGGAGAATTGTCTCCTTTTCCTCTTTTTGAACAGTTTGCGATATGGTAATGAAGCTTTATACAAATGACGTCTATCACTGGTAAAAAAAAACTCTTGGTCTTTGAGATTAATGTACGACCATCCAGCTGTCTATCTGCCTGCCTGTTGCTCATTCTTTCTTTCTATTTTAACTGCAAAACCTCAAAATATTTCTTCAAGCTTTCATGGCCCCCCCAGGACATCACAGACCCCCCGGGCTCTGCAGACCACAGGTTAAGAACTGATACTTTATAGATTCTCTCTATGGGTTCATGACAAAAGCCCTTCTGTCATGGCCACAGGCTGGCATATGGTGAGAGGAAAAAAACTGGCCGAAGATTGCCCTCTCCCCGACACACACATGGGGGAAGAAGGCAGATTGGGGATGCTGAACAGAACAGGTGTTTGGAAGGCCCTACCAGGCAAAGCAGGAGGTGGAAGGAGACAGTAAAGATGGCCTTGAGGACTAGGAACTTGAACTAGCCAAACTGAATTCTAAATCAAGAGATTCAAAACACTGGGGTGGGCATTGGGCGGGAAGAAGTGGCAAAGGTATTATAGTCAGCCCTCTACATCTGCTAGAGTTGGGGCACAGGACTCCTGCAAAAGTGGAAAAATCACAAATATTAAAGTGTGTGTGTGTGTGTGTGTGTGTGTGTGTGCGCACGCGCGCGTGTCTCTCTGTGAAGGAGACCGAGACACAGTGGGAACAGTGGGCACCCAAGGCTCAAACCAGCTCAGGGAAAGGAGGAAAAGGGATGGGGTGGCGCAATGGCCCCTTTTGCCCACCTCCTTCTTTAGATTGCGGGTGGCATCAGAAGACGGTTTGCAGTGTTGAGATACTGGGCTGTGAGCCATCCTTAGTAGCTGGCCAGGCAGTGGCTGATGGAGGAGGAGGACCAGGGGTGAGTTTTTAAAGGGCCACGTGGCCTGACAGAATCCACGAGGGATAGCGATTGGTGAAACTCACAAATTATTAAATCTGTTGAAGTTAAAACTGCAATTGTGGATAGCCTACTGTATTACAATACCAGAAATACTAGGAAGGAGCTGTGATTCCACTTTAGGCACACACACACACAGCACTTACACAAAGTTAGCAGCAATGAACAAACGGGAGCAGATGGTTGGCTACCTGTTGTGGAAAGAGGACTGGTGGTCAGCAAGCACCACCCCAGGGAGCTGCTTGGCCCTCAAGAACCGCTGGAAGGAGGACGGCGGGAGGGGCTGGGACACTCCAATCTCATTCATGACCACACTCGTGTTTCCGCTGCTGTTTTTCAGCATCCCCACCATGTTTTCGATGGTCGTCTAAGGAACAACAAAAATGTGAATTTCTGCAAAATGACTGATGGCATGACAGCAACATATCTGTTTATTTATTCATGTATTACATTCGTGTGCTGCCTTTCTCCCAGAGTAGGGCCCAAGGCGGCTTCCAGAACAGTCAATTAAGAACATTTACAATGAAATTTAAAGTCAATTAAAGTCAGCCTCATAAAAAAAGTATAAAACCATTTTAAGAACATGAAAATTTGAAAAAAATAAATAAATAAAACATCTCAATAAGAATAAAGAGCTCTCCTGCTCCCACATTAAAAGCCTGCATGAGGGAAAAGGTCTTTGCCTGCCAGTGAAAGGAAAGCTGTGAGCAAGCCATCCCAGCATTCCTAGGGAGGGAGTTCCAGTGTGGGAGCAGCCACTGAGAAGGCCCTATCTCCAGTGTCCTCACCAAATGAGCCTAAGAGGGTGATGGGACTGAGAAAAAGCTTCCCTGTTGCAAATCCACCAGAGAATTAAGTAATTGCAAAATAGGGATAAATTAACAAGGATCTCCAACAATTGGAAGGAAACCCCAGGCTGTTGATGGTGGCAGGTAAGTTGAGTTCAGCCTCTGCTTGTGCCCAGGTCAGCGATCTATTAGCAGACTCCTGAGCAATTATAACAGAGACTCTGAGATGCCCGTGGGCGAGGCTACAGTCATTTTCACCCAATGGAGCTCACCAACATCAGACCGCTCTGCCAAGGATCAGCCTCACACACCCAAAGACACAGATATGGCCTGACTGCCAGGAGCATTTTGCTATCTCCATGGCATAGGGGTTTCAGCTTTGGACCACAACACTGGAGACTGAAGTTTGAATCCTTGTTAGGCCACAGAAACCCACTGGATGACTTTGGCCAAGTCAAACTCTCCCAGCTTCAGAGGAAGGCAATGGCAAACTGAAGAAATCTTGCCAAGAAAACTCCAGGAGAGGATCGCCATCCATTGAAGTTGACTCAAAGGCAAAGAACAGGGGCAGCAAATTTAATAAGCTCGTTGCATTACCTCCACAGAGTGGTTACTCCGAGAGACGGGATCTGTGTGCATCCACAGACTGGAGCCGCTCCTGAGCGCAACCTGCAATGTAGAACAGAGGGGGGCAAGATCAGGAAGGAAGGAAGGAAAGAAAGAAAGAGAAACAGTCCTTGCAGCATGGAGGCTGCAGGGTACCAAAAAGTCTAACAACAAGGAGTCCCACAGTACCTTAAAAACTAAGACGACTTTATCATTACTGAGAACAGAGGACTGGCTGTTAAAACTGAACGATTTAGCAGAAATGCATGAACTAGCTGCTTTGATTAGAGAAAAACAGCAGAGACATTTTTAAAGAACTGGGAACAGATTTTTTTTTCCTTATTGAATTGGTCTTCTTCTTTCAAACAGTTGTAGTTTTTAGTGTTTTTTAAAAAATTCTTAATAAAAACATAACAACAAGAACCTAACAAGACTTAAACAAATTTGTACAGGGTTTAAGCTGTTCTAATGTTTAAATTCAATGTGCAAGAAAGCATCAGATGTTGATTTTTATTTGTCTGTCTCTACAGATAAAAGGGGGCAACCAGGCCCCCCAGTGGTGAGGCCAATCTCTGAGTATTCTAAGCAATGTATGTGCTCCTTTCTTCACTCCACATTTTTTCCTACTGCCTACCTATGGGAAAGAAAGGATGGACCTTGCTCTGTGCACACAGGAGTGAGCCAATGAACTAGGTGGCGAGAGAAGGAACTGCTGAGTTTCCAGCTGAGGAAAGGAGAGAGAGAGAGGGAGAGAGCAGGAATGGAGAGGCCTTACCTGACTCAGCTCTAAGAAGGAATGGATGTTCTCCAGGCCGATCGGGAACTTCTCGTTCTGCATGTCGTACACCATACGGGAGCTGCCGATGTAGTCAAAGGTCTCCTGCAGCAGAGGAAGGCAAAGTTCAGAAATGTTATTGGGAACAGGAGTTGTTTGTTCATCCAGCCTCAGCTACCGATTGTGTGATGAACAGTCATAAAACACAGGACAGACACAGAAATCTAGAGCTTCCAGTGCCTTAGCCTAACAACGGGGTTAGGGAATCATGTCCCTTTTGCCATTATTTGCACATTACAGCCAATTTGCACTCGCGTTGATACATCACTGCAAATTAAGAACGGCCTCCTGCAACCTAGATTTTTGCTTAAAGCATTTATCGTTGTCTTTGTACAAGATGGGACTGTCTCCCACTGAGTTTTCTGTTCTTCTATGTTTAATTGTGGGCCAGTTCCTGGCATCACTCATTTTGAGACCCCTGCGACCTTCTTTGCACATAAATACCATTACATCCTATGTAAGTATGGTATGTGGGGACGGAGGAGGCAATGTCACATGTATAATTCACAAGATCCTTCCAGTATAACTGGTTATTGATATATTCTTTAGGTTCTGTATTTTGTTAGTAAACCGATCGTATTGCAGGGCTGCCCTTCATTGCTGTACATTAAACAACAGCACCAAAAAAGACTTCCCCCCCCCAAAACCAGAAATGAGCCTGCTGGTCAGTTCCCTTTATACCCATGGGGAGGGCATTTTTAGTAGCCCCTGCCCCAATAAAATGGGCCTCCAAATCATCCACAGTTACCCATCCCTTCCCCAGAAGGCTTTACCCTTAAAGATGGCCAGGAAAATAAACATTTTAATACAATAAGAGGTCTTACAACACCACACAGGGGCTAATTCTGTAACCCTGAAGTTTGGTGGTGGTGGGGAGAGGCTACCCCTGTGGACTCCCACCCACCCCTAAGTGCACACATACAACACAGGAGTGAGGAGAAAAGATCGCATGAATGTTTCACAAGATTTGGGAAGCCGCCCCAGAGCTGAGAGCGCTGAGTGAAGAGGGCCTCGGATGTGATGCCCGGAGGGGAACATCAGCTGTTAACCATCACTAGACTCCCGCTGCTCCAACCCCCCCGCTCCCCCGGCTGCGCACAGCTGCTGGCTCTCTAAAATGAAGAACATTTTGCTCCAGAGCATCCATATATTTTTAATCCTCTTCATGTGCCTTCTTCCTCCCTTTCCATCCAGAGGCAGTCTGCCTTTCCATATGGGACCGCTGCTGCTGAGGGTGGGATGGGGAGCACAGGGGGAGCTGTGTCTTGACGCCCCTCTGTTGGGCTGGGCCTTTTGGGCTAGGAATTATGAAATGTTTACGAATGTGCCTTCAAGTCGCCTGTTGACTTAACAGTGGTCCCATGAATCTCCTAGGGTTCTTCTAGGCCAGGAGTACTCAGAGGTGGTACAGCCAGCTCCTCCATCTAAAATAGAGCCTACAGCACCTGGTATCTATTGGTGGTCTCCCACCTGAGTACTAGCCAGGACTGACCTTGCTTAGCTCCCAAGATCAGACAAGATCTGGTGCCCTCAGGGTATTTATTCATATCCTGTCCCCTTCTCAATAATGAGACTCAATGTGGCTAGCAATGTATATTAAACCATGCTTGTTTAAAATTGGGCCTTAGACCTATGGCAACACAAGCAACATCCCAGGATTTCTGCCCTTAAACGGCCGCCTTCTTCTAGGATATTCTTGGTCAAATTTCTTCAGAGAGGGGTTGCTGCCACTGCCTTCCCCTGTGGCTGAGAGAGTGTGACCTGCCAAAGGTTACCCAGTGGGTTTTCATGGCTGAGTGTGGATCCAACTCCAGTCTCCAAGAATAGTGGTCCAATGCTCAAGACTCCTACGCTACGCTGACTGAAATGAGGGGGGTTTGCTCACAGAGCCTTGGTTGTACAAATGTGCTAGATCGGATTGTAACAGAATGCAGGGCATTGCTAAAAATTTCTGCAAGGTTTTCCTGTTCAAAGCATTTTCCACAAAGCTCACATCCCTGGCCAGCTCCCTGGAGAGAGTGCAACCGGCTACATCTGCCTCTCTGGCCTGTTCTCTCCCCCGAGGGCAAATGCACGTTTTCCAAAGCTCAACAGCCGTGTTTGCCAGATGAGAGGCAGCTGATGGGATTCCTATTCCCAGTACATAAGCCAAGGACTCCCGTTCTCTCTCAGCCCAAAAGCAGAAGATTTCAGATTACTGGTCCTCCTCAATCCGTATTACCTACTTGGACCGGTAGCTGCTCAAGCTCATCTGGAGCCAGTGCTAGGAACTGAACTCAGAACCTCCAGAAGGCTAAGTAGGCCCTCTCATTCCCTGAAGCGCCCCCCCCAATAGATAAAATAAATAAATAAATAAATAAGGCCCTTACTTACTCCTTGGAAGAAGGCAAACATGATGTTTCTAGGCAAGGACTGGACGTCGGGGATCTTGTGGACGGCTTCGGCTGCAGCCAAGAGAGTTACGAAAGAGGCAACGGCACTCTCCGCCCCAGGGGCCACATTCCAGAAGAAAGAGTGGCTGTCAATCTGCCAGGAACAAGAAGAAAGAGGGAAAAGGGTTTAGTGTTAATGCTGAGAATCTGCAACTTCCCATCACGCTGGTTGTAAACAAACCATTTGTTACACAAAAGGCAATCCACCTTTTGGTCTCTTCCTCCTACCAAGAGAAAAGGTACCCTGGGGCATGTAGATCCAGGGTCCATACGAACCTGCCTGTGTTTTGAGATCTTCCAGGGAGTTCCTTCTCTCTGTCCCACTACCCGACATTTGGTGACAAAACAGGAGAGGCTGGGATTGCATGTGTATGAACAGCAGCCTCCTCTCCCAGCTGCCCTACACCCCCCCCCAAAGTGTCCAAGAGACTGAGGGAGCAGAGCACAACACCTACCCGAGATGAGGCGACAACAACACTCCCGGGTCCCAGCTTCTCAGAATCGTTGATGGGCTTCAGAGTACTCCACACGTTGTAATCAGTGAGGGGGTCACAGACAACCTCTGGAAAAGGGGGGAAAAGAAAACAGCCATGGCAAACATGAAGGCAGTACGAACTGAATGGATCTTGGCCTAGAAAGAACACCTGTCCAAGAACTGAAATCTAACGGAGGGGGCCTTCTCTGTGCCCCATCAATGGGGGAAATGCACTGTGGGAGGACATGAGAGGGGGCCTTTTCCACAATGGCATCCTGGTTATGGAATTCCCTCCCTCTGGAGCCCAACTGCTGCTAACACTGGAATCATTTTGGCACCAAGTTAAAACCTGTCTTCCTATCAAAGCCTTCAGGCAAGACCCTGCTCAAACCTGGTGCCACCTCTGCCGTTTCTCTCACCTGGGTTGAAGCTGAAGGTGCTCTGGATGGCGCTGCGGCGCATACATGTGACTGTGCTCGTCACCGCATGCATGTGGGAGGAGAGCTGCATGGCACACAGTGGGTATTGTGGGACGGAGCCATTGCGAGGGTGGTTGTAAGTCTGGTAGCACTGTAAGAAAGGGTGGAGAGAGAGTTGTGAGGGGAAAACACATGACTCCATAAAACTGGGGTGCATTCTCTGTAGCCATGTAACAGCCAAACATGAAATCAAAGCTGGTCTTCTCAAGTTCATGCAAAATGTGCCACCACTGCATTTGCAAACTAACAATGCTCCCTTCGGGTGGGGTCCACAGGGGTAAAGGAGGAGAGACATCGTCAGGCAGTCAGTGATGGTTTTTATTTTTATTTTGGAACAAGTCCCTCCTCCCCAGAAAAAAAGCAGGAGTATAAAAGATTTAACAGTAGTGTAAAATATTACAGTTGTTCCTCCACATTTGCAGGGGTTGGGGTTCAGGACCCCCACAAAAAGGGAAAAAATACAAATATCTATAGCCCCCCCCAACCAAGAAATACAGTACAATCCACAGATTCAAATGTACAACACACAACATGTTTGAACCCATGGTTGAGAGCACGTCAGCCATCTGATTCTGCCTTCAAGGTGATGGGGGTCCTTCGCGAGGCAGAAGTGGGCAGCTACTCGAGCTTGCTGCTGCCCTAACAGCATTTTTAAAAGAGACTTACAAGCCTCGCTTCCCATTTGCAGTCCCTCGCAGTCTCACAAGGCTCACAGAGAGACTATGAACGCAAGGCAAGGTTTGTAAATTTCTAATAAAAATGGCACACGGCAGTAGCAGTAAACAATCCTCAAATAATCAAATCTGCAAAGATTAAACCTGTAAATGTGGAGGACTGATTCTATTTTTCCAGTAAGTCTGTCACTTCTCTCTCATGTGACAAGCTAAGCCAGGGGCAGGGGAACCCTCTCCCACACAGCTGCTGAAAATGCAGGGACCTAGTCCTTCTTTGTATTTAAACAAAAAGAGAAAGATAAGTATACAAGATTTAAAAAACATACACCAGAGGGTATCATGTTGCAGTTGGACATATGTGTGAAACTCAGATCTGAAAAGGCAGCGGGCAACTGGCCCAGGGCAACCAGGTGGACAGAACAGAAGGCAGCAGGAACATAAAAACTGAGCAGCCTCTAAAGCCAGGGCTGTTGAATCCATCATTTGGAAGTGCGTTTTAGCTTCTCGGCACAGAGAGCACAACACGTCCCCGAAACCAGCAGGTCCACATGGAACTGTGGCCAATCTGTTGTTCCTCTAGTACCACCTGAGTTAGATGACCACCCCAGTGCCCTCCTTTTCACAGACAAAAATAAAACACACATCCCCAATACCTGCTTGATGACGTCTGTTTCATTCTCATCTTGAAGGAGGAAGATGGGAAAACCAAAGTCCTCATAGGAAAGGCCGCTCCCAAGGATGTTCCAGATAGTGGCATTGCAGTGTGCGTACTCGGGGCCGTAACTGGCACTGTAGACACCTGAGGGGAAAAGACAAGAGCACTGATGAACCAGACTTGTTGGGGATGGCACACAGTTCAACCAGGAGTTGGGTGACCACACTGGGCTTCTGTTGGACTGTGGGGAGCTGCATTCAGTCCTACCCACAGAAGAATAGTTCTTCCTTACCAAAGCCATCGTTGGGGCATTTTAAGCCAGGAGAAAATCCTTTGGAGGGGCTGGGCTTGGCGACAGCAACTGCAAGCCCAGAAATCCGAGAGCTGCCTTTCAACTTCTGCATCAGCTCCCTGTCAAGAGGTAAAAACAGGAATACATTAGTTCCTCCAACCCTTATCTGTGGTTCCACTTTTCATGGTTTCAGTCAGATATTAAGACTCAGGCAAGCATGTAGAGGGAGAAAGAGTCTTTCAGAGAGCTTTATCAGGGGATGGAAAAGTTTAGAAGCCTCCCTGTGCAACTCCAACAGAGACAGAAGGCCCAAGAACAACAAGCACGGCGTGTGCGTGGGAGGTGTTTTGGCATGAAGAAGCACACCTTACCCAGTGAACAGCTCCCCATCAAGCAGCACCATATAAGGGGCGTGTGGCCCATCTGTTAGCACCCAATTCAGGTCTGATTCCTTCTCCACTACATGGATGACTCCTGTGTCTCCATTCAGGGAAGCTGCAAAGGGAAAGAGAGAGAGAAAAAAAGTAAAATAAAAGCCCTCTGATGTGACACAAAGTTGGAAGGGGCTCAAGGGCCATCTAGGCCATGCAGAAATACAAATAAAATAGCTCTGTTTAAAGACTTAAAAAAATGGAGAACCCTACCCTCTGAGATTATCTATCCCACTAACAAATTTTTCTCACACTCAATAACTTTTTCCTAATATTTAGGTGGAATTTCATATATATTCTCTTTACACATCCTCCCATGCACTCTAGATGTTACCTTTTCTGCAGTCCGGTGATGGTTTTTGGCTCAGTTCCTGAACTCTTACGCCCTGCCCAACTCAGTCCAATATGAACATGGATAAAAGTGCATAATAATTCACCATTCAGACTTCTCTCTTTTGCCTTTCCCCTCCTCTGTTGCCTCATCTGTGTGAAATTTTAGGACCACAGACCCTTCAAAGTAGAGCCCTCCCCTTTTTGTCTCCTACACAGCACCATGCAGGCTGATGGGTGCACATACATTTTTAATAACAACTATTAAAAATTTAACCAAAGCCATCAGTGTGCACTGTGATTTGTAGCAGACAGAAAGATTAAGCTTCTCCTCTGAGGGAACAGTGACAAGATTATCAGCAACAGCAGTGTTCTTTTTTAATATTTTTAATTAATTAATTTTTATATGCAAATATGTTATTAATTAATTAATAACATATTTGCATATATCACAAGACCTCACAGCAGTGTAGACAAAAACAACATAATTCAAAATGATTGTTCTCCTTATTTACAGTAATTCTGAAAGCAGGTAGCTGTCAAATTAACTATTTGTAAGCCACTTGGGAGTCTTTCTGGCTGAAGGACAGGATAAAAGAACTCTAAATATATAAGCCAGCAATTCTTTTCAAGGTGACATACTCACACTGGCAGCCTATTTGATGGGTGGCGTTCAAGAGGCGGACACAGGTAGCCGTCCTGTTCAGGGGAATGTAGATTTTTCTCTCCACAGAGTTGCACCAGCCCGGACCTATAGAGAGAGGGATGAATTTAATGAGCAATGACTTCCACATGAGAGACAAAGGTTGCACTTGCATGAGGAACAGGTCCTGCTCTAGCCGTGCGTGTGTAGGCCTCGGGATGCAATCTGTGGGCACGTTCTACCAGGAAGCAATTTTGAGTGGAGCCAGATTCAGTAGAAATGTATTAATTCCAACCTTAAATAAAAACCTTTACTCCTATAACATAATAAGTAATCATTTTAAACTCGTATTTTATACTTAAATATTTCATGTTCTGTCAATCTAAGTAAGTTACTGAGTAATGTGGATATGATGAAATGCCTTGTGCTATTTTTTTTACTACACTAAATATGTTAGAAAATGGAGTGTAGAAAAAGAGGGGAGTTGAAGGCTTGGTGTACTGACTCCACAGCCTCAGAATCTCCACAAGTCTTTCTTCAGCTTCACTGCCAGCTAATGTCCAGCCCAGCCACTGTATTTGAAGCACTTCCCCAGCTAACTTTCTGTACTGCTCAGAATGCTCAAGACATCTCGGATTCAAACCCCTCCTCGGTCCTGAACCTCGCCGGGAAGCTGTGGGCTACTATAATACCTCTCATAAGACCACATAGGCTCGATTCCGGGTGGGAACTGTGTGGCCTTCCAAAAGCTGCTGGACTGCAGCTCCCACCAGCCCTCACCTTTGCCTGCCCTGGCTAGGGCTGGAGGAAGCTATATTCCAACAACATCTGGAGGGCCACATAACTCCCATCCCAGGGCTTAAATCCAAGACTCACCAGATCAATGGAAATTCCCTAGCTCCCATTGACACAGCAGTGCTCAAAGACACAACCAACTGTCTGCTTCAGCATAAGAAAAATTATAAAGAAATCCAGTAGAACCTCTGAGACTGAACAAAGCAAATTTATAGTGTAAGCTTTTGTGAATACCACGCATCTGATGAAGTGGACTGGAGCCCACATTATCTTATGCCAGGATTTTTCTTTTTCTCAGTTTCAAAGGTGCTATAGAAGTACTTCATAAATTTTGCACCAATTTAGCAAGCTTTACCCTTGCAGGATTTAGGCCATTATAAACAAACAATTATACAGAAGCCTTTCATCAAACGTGATTTGCCAAAGAGGGCCTTCCTGCTTCATTTTACAACAAAGCAAAACTTGTGGTTTAACAAGTACCCAGAAAGTTTGATTTCATAAGCCACCACAAGGCAACCAGCAGCTTCGCAAGCTTTCGTCCAGCACTTTTTCTACTTCCTCTTGCTTTTTTAAAAGCAATGACAACATTCCTGTACTTGATTTTCTTCCACAATTAAGTATATATCACATGCAAAGAGGACTGAACCACACGGCAAATGCCGTATTTATCAACAGCATGTGACCACCACTGCCTTCCTCCTCCAGCCCCTGCTGAAATACACAGAGGTTCTCTTCTCCTTCTAGTTTTTCATTCACTACAAGGACCTTACATCCTGTTTATTTATTCATGTGGTGCAGTACTTTGAGTGTCAGATCAGGATTCCAGGAGACTGGAGTTCAAAATCCCGCTCAGCCACGTAAACCTCCTGGGAGGCCCAGGACAAGTCAAACTTGCTCAGTTTGAAAGGAAGGAAATGTGGCCAACCGTTCCCTGAAGAAATCTTGCCAAGGAAACCCTCGGATAGGGCCGCTGTAAGTCAGAAAATGTCTCGAAGGGACACACCAACCCTTTTCAGTCCTCCATTTTCTGTTTTCAAGAGCTGTGCGATGCTGGTACCAGCTCACATTCCATTCTCAATTGCTTCTTGGACATGCTCACATCCGTCACATGAGTCACTGCGGCACAGCAGACAGATGTACACAGCTGCTGAGTTCAAGGTCCAACGCACAGCAAAACCCACAGGACGATCTTAGGCCACTCATTAACTCCCACCCTCTGGGCAGTTATAAAGTTGGAGAAGCAAACCCACCTCCCCGAGTAGTTTTCAAAGTGGCAACCATGTTAGTCTCCTGTAGCATTAAAAGGAGGAAGTGGGGGGGAAATGAAGGAATACAGCAGCACCTTTAAGATGGTTTATCTTTCAGTACAAGCTTTCATGGATATAAACCCACTTTGCTGTTCCTGCGTACCTTCAGGTCATTTCCCACTTACGGTGACTCTAAAGCAAGCCTGTCATGGGATTTTCTTGGCAAGATTTGTTCAGAGAAGGGTTACTTTTGCCTTCTTCTGAGGCTGAGAGAATGTGACTTGGACCCTGGTGTCCCAGAGTCCTTGTCCGGTGCTCACAACTGTCCACCACGCTGGTTCTCCAACAAACAAAACACAGTATCCAGATAAACACAGTCTACCTACACAAAATGGCACTGGGGTGTTTTGACCGCCAGTTAAAGGCAAGTGGGAGAGGAGAGCGCAGAGTCACTGTGAACGCGGATTTAAATCTTGGTGCTAGTCCTCGTCACAGCAGACCCGTTTAATCAGTGCGATTTACCCGTCTCTCGACTCACCACTGAGCCACGGATTTAACAGGTCTACTCTAGTGGGGACCAGCAGGGACCCAGCCTTAAGGGATACCTCTTCTCATGATGAAACCACTAAGTTGGACCTTGGGGAGATCGCGGCGCACTTGGCCAGGAAACCCGCCCAGGGGCCTCAAGCCCCGCGCTCCTTCTCAGCCTGGCCTGCCTCGCGGGACTGTTGTGAAAGTGAAACTGCAGGGAAATAGGGAGGAGCAGTGTGGTCTAAGGGTTAGAGAGCGGGGGCTTGGGAGCCGCCCTCCCGCCCTCAGACCGTCCCACCTCGCAGGGCTGTTGTTGCGGGGAAAGGAAGAAGGGAGGAAGAGAAGGAGCCCAGGACGCCGCCTGGAATTCACGGAGAGACAGAAGAGGAACTTATTCCCCACAGGAGGAACGCGGGGCTGCCTCACCCGCCGCCAAGGCGCAGAGGAGAAACACCCGCAGGAGCCGCCCGGCAGCGCCCTTCGGTCTCCGCCAGACCGCCGCTTCCTCCTCCTCGACCGCCGCCATCTTGCTGGGCACCGCCGCCTCCACCTTCCGCTTCCTCCCCGGCTCCCAAGCCTCCCCCGAGACGCTCTGGCCGCGTCACCAGGCAGCCGACGGCGCGCCTCTATGGTGGCTCCGCCATCTTCCTCGGCCTCCTTCTGCCGCCGGGGCCGCTCTGGCCCGCCTCTATGGTCAGAACCCCGAAGGCGGCGGCTCCTTCCGGCTTCCACGGGCGAGATGAGCGAGGCAGCGCGACAGTCCCTTCTGCCCGTCGCTTCTCTATGGTTCCCCGGCCGGAAGCGGAAGTGCGGCGGGGCGACGTGGAAGAGGCTGGGAGTGGGGCGCAGAGAGGAGACTCAGGAGGGGCGCCCCGAAGATGCTCACCAAGTTCGAGACCAAGTCGGCCCGCGTGAAAGGTCCCCCTTCCCCGCCCTCCGGGTGCCGCTCCTTCCCAGGCCGGGGGGAGGATCAGTGGGGTCTTTAGAGGACAGCCGGCCGTGCCTTATTAATTTCTCTTAATTAGTGGTGCAGTTAATTATGCCGCTGGGCTGCCTTCAGTCCCCGTCTGGGGTGGAAAAGGGCCTAAAATAAAGAAAAACCCAAGAATTCCTTCCTTTTAGTATGTTGGGGGGGTTAACTAGGTGTTAATACGATACCTTGTTGTATCCTCGCAGCTGCAGTTTATTCGTTTATTTTAATTAATGAGTCAGCTGAGTGTGTCCTGGGCTGCCTTCAGTCCCAATCGTGTGTGAAAGTCTGGGGTGGAAAATGGCTGAAAGTAAAGAAATATCCAAGAATGCAATTATAATTTTTAGTTAGATGTCTAGT
This sequence comes from Ctenosaura bakeri, assembly GCA_948474755.1. Taxonomy (NCBI): domain Eukaryota; kingdom Metazoa; phylum Chordata; class Lepidosauria; order Squamata; family Iguanidae; genus Ctenosaura; species Ctenosaura bakeri. The sequence continues at coordinate 76,686 of CAOLHI010003624.1, read as the reverse complement.
TATTATTTATTTATTATTATTTATTATCTATTTATTTCTAACATTGTAGGGGGGGATTAACTGAGTTTTGGTATGATAACTGGATGTGTTCTCAATGTGTGGCTGCATTCTATGAATTAATTCATAATTTAATTTAATTAATTCAGCCCGTGATGTCAGTGCAGTTGTGAGTCTGCTCGTCTGCCTTTTCCTCTTTTGCGTCTTTGGCCATTTCCGCACTAGCCTGTTATAGCGCGATGATTCCACTTTCAACCTCCTCTGGAATCCTGGGGTTTGCAGTTTCGGGAGGGGCCGGACGGCCCCTCCCGAAACTGCAAACCCCAGGATTCCAGAGGAGGTTGAAAGTGGAATCATCGCGCTATAACAGGCTAGTGCGGAAATGGCCTTTGTTAAATATCTCACTGTTGGGTTGTATGAAGTATAGAGGGAGGAAGAAAAACAACAACAGCAGTGCTGGGTCTCCAAGGGGCAAATAGATGCCGGAAAACCTCCTTTTTCTCTTTACTCCTCCAGGGCTGAGCTTCCACCCCAAGCGGCCCTGGATCCTCACAAGCCTTCACAACGGCGTGATCCAGCTGTGGGACTATCGGATGTGCACCCTCATTGACAAGTTTGACGAGCACGATGGTGAGTGTGGAGCCCGCTTAGGAGGAGTTCACGGGCGTGTCATCCTGTTGCTTGTTAAATACAGGTCCTCGTGTCGCACGGTTGGGGTGTGCTTGAAAGTGCGGATACGGATCCCGTGACCTCTTGCTTGGAAAGACATCACTAAAATTGTACTTCTGTTTTTGTGGTTTGTGACGTTTTCTTCAAATTGCCTGTTGACTTATGGCAGCCCCATGGATTTCATAGGATTTTCTTAGGCGAGGAATCCTCAGAGGTGGTTGTGCCAGTTCATTCCTTTGAAACGTAGCATGAAGCACCTGGTATTCCTTGGCAGTCTCCCATCCAAGTACTAGCCAGGGCTGATCCTGCTTATTTTCCAAGATAAGACAGGATTTTGTACTTTCAGGGCATCTAGGCATTGTATCAGTCTTGATTTCTTGGGGCACATAGATCTGACTGCGCTGTAGACCTTGAGATGAGAAACTTGTGGCTCTCCACAGGTTGTTGGACTACAACTCTCATTGCCTCTTCATCAGCATATTTAATGGTGAGGAATGCTGGGAGCTGGTATCCAGCAACAGCTGGGGGGCTGCCTAGGATTCCCAGCCTTGGTTTGGAGAATGCCTGAGGCTCACTGGCCTCTTGTCTGTGTTTTTTTATTTTTTAGGTCCAGTCAGAGGTATCGATTTCCACAAGCAACAGCCTCTCTTTGTGTCTGGAGGAGATGACTACAAAATTAAGGTAAGGAGATTCTCCTCACCACCACCACCTCACAATGTTGGGCTTGGAAAAATTATTTTTTTTTCTATCCCTATCTTATCTGTTTCCATATACGAAATAGTCTTCCACGGGTTTTCTCCAATTGTATATTCAACAGTCCCAAGAGAAATATTTCTAGTTTAAGTTGAACCGTAATCTTTAAAACGTTCTACATAAGAAGCAACAAGAACCTGAACGTTCCGCGAAAAACGTATTTAAAGTGTTAGGCATTGTTATTAAATGGACTGAGGATGGGGGGATTGCCAGAGGGTTCTCCACATCTAACCTCCTTTTCTGCTCTTCAGGTCTGGAACTACAAGCTGCGTCGCTGCCTCTTCACACTCCTGGGTCACCTGGATTACATCCGCACCACCTTCTTCCATCATGTGAGTCTAGCGAGGCCTTACCAGTCAGGCCTCTATGCCTTTGCCCTGCAAAAGATTCTGCTAGGTGAAGGACTTCAGTGGATACAAAGGAAGAGTTAGGATCCTTGCCTCTAATACATGTACCTTTTGTTTTCTCCCTTGTAGGAGTACCCCTGGATCCTCAGTGCTTCCGATGATCAGACCATTCGAGTTTGGAACTGGCAGTCCAGAACCTGTGTTTGGTAATCGAGAGAAATGTTTTTGATGGTGTGCCTTCGAAACAAGAGCTTTCCGTTTGCAGATCCCAAATGGGGTTTTTTGGGTTTTTTTGGAAAGAAGTTCCTGAGCATCTATTCTCTAGTCATGAGGCAAATAGTAAAATAAATAGTAAACCTGTGACTACTCTCTCTAGTGCCTTCTGAAATGCTCAGACCTTTGCATGTGCCAGATCTTTAGAATACGGTCACTCCCTGAGGTAGGTGCAAGGCATGGTAGGCAACTTCTACTCAACCATGAAGCCTGCTGAATAGATTTAGCTCTCTATCACTCCCCCCTGCCCACACTCCACAGATGTGGCCAATAACTAAGATTTTTAATGTACGCTGGGCCCTTGGTATCTGCTGGGATTTGGTTCCAGAACACTCTCCCTGTGGATACCATAATCCTTGATGCTCGGGTCCCATTATATACAATGGTGTTGTAGAAGTGGTATCCCCTACGTAAAGTGGCAGACAACTCAAAATGAATGCTGGAGATGGCCTGAGGATCTGTGAAGTGGAGGGAGGCTACAAGAGGGTATATGCCTACACACCAGCGTAGGTCTTGGCATGCAATAAAATCGGTCTGGTTTTTGGAAATTTTTTTCTGAATATTTTTAAGTCATGGATGCAGGTTGAATCCATGGATGCAGGACCCATGAATATGGAAGGCTGACTGTACACTTCAATCTTTTCAGAAGGTAGTGGGAGGGTTTATACAAAAGCTGAGAAATCACCTAGTGATGGGGAAGGGGTAGTAGCCATTTTGGGCAGCCCAGGAGGACCAGATTGGTACCCAAGGCCTGCAGTTCTTCCCTCCCTTTGTGCCAGGTGTCCCAAGCTTCTGGGCAGAAGGATAGGATTCGCAGTACCCTGATGGAAATAAATAGATATGGAAGAATGAATTAATATGTCTAATATGTCTGTCTGTCTGTTTTTTCCCCCCTTCCTTCTCTCCTTTCCAGTGTGCTGACTGGACACAACCATTACGTGATGTGTGCCCAGTTCCACCCTTCAGAGGACCTGGTGGTGTCAGCCAGTTTGGATCAGACTGTGCGAGTTTGGGATATTTCTGGTGAGCTGCTCAGGTCGAGGGGGCTGTCCGGCAGCCAAGCCTTGCTGAAAACTGCAGTTCCTTGAAAGCAGAGCATAACCAAGACAGGAGATAAAGAGATACGAGTGGGGTCCCCAGACAAGGCATAGTAGCAAGGAGAGAAAGGTGTATATGTCCACATGTGGATAACATCAGGCCTTCTTAGGAGAAGATGCTGTGGAATCTCTGTGTTCCTGTCTGGTTGTGGAGACAGAATTTGTTAGAGGACAATGTGCCAGTTTTACTACAGAAGCAGGGCCTTGTGGCTTTCGCCACTACTGCCCTACTGCCATTTTTAATAAGGACCTATGAGCTGACTTGCCCAGAGCTGCTTGGAGTTTTCATGGCCGAGCAAGCATTCAGATCCTGGTCTCCAGACTCAGTGCCCAACATTCTGGGATTAAAATGCCCTGGTGGGCAAAAAACATGTGGAAAGTGCCCTCCACACCCCTAGAGGGCTTTGGGGGCAAAAAGAGTTTGAGAAATTATCCTCAGTGGCCAAAAAAATGGACAGCACATGTGCTCAACTTGTCCTAAACCAAGTGTGGGCAGTGCAAGGGATGTGGCTGCTTGATGTTCCCTAAAGCTGGTTTTCCTGCCTGCTGGGATCCCCAGTATCTAAAAGGCAAGAGGGTGACAGTTCTGTATGTGTATCATAGGATCTTAGAGCTGGAAGAGACCCCAAGGGACATCTAGCCCAACCCCCTTCGGCCAAACAGGAAGACAGTTAAATCACTCCTTTTGATAGATGGACATCCAGCCTCTGTTTAGAAAAACCTCCAAAGAAGGCAACTCCACCACTCTCCAAGGCAGCAATGTATTCCACTTTCAGGTTCCTCTCACTGTCACGAAGTTCCTCCTAATCTTTAGGTGGAATCTCTTTTCCTGTAGCTTGAAGCCAGTGCTCCATGTTCTAGTCTCTGGAGGAGTAGAAAACAAGTTTGCCCCATCTTGAGGACGTGAGCCCCGGCTGTCTGAACACATGGGACTCTCTGCTTTCTTCACTGCAGTTTTCAGCTGGATGGGTTGCTGGGGTTTTGTAGCACACATTCAGACATGACCCAGCTGTGTGGGTGGAGAGAGGGGTGGGGGCGGGTGGTGTGTGCTCCCTCATTGGGAGAGCTTCATAATCTCTTCTGCCAGCACTCCTGCTGATCCATTCGTTCACTCACTCTCTCGGCAGAACATTGTTCCCCAAAGCTGCTTTGAAAGGCCCCCAACACATCCCACCATCTTTGTGCTTCTGTTTTGCTGGCAAAACACAGGTTGTAGAACAAGCCAGATACCATCCATCCAACAGCAACTGTATAAAGTAGACTAGTGTTATTATTATCATTTATTTATACAGCACCATCGCTGTACATGCATGCTTGGCAAGTAAAAAAACAACGAAACAGTTCCCTGCCCTTAGGCTTTCAAAAGGGAAAGGAGATGGCAGTGCGGAAGAGGATTAAGTCCAGCAGATAACTGCTGTGTTCTCCACTGCAAGGTTCAAGTGTATCGTACTTTTCTTATGTGTTATATGTATGGTTTGGAGGGACCTATAGATGTTTGTGGTTTTTTGGTTTTCGTGGCGCTCTTGCACCCCAATCCCTGCAAATGTGGATGGGCAACCACATAAATTTAATTCAATATAATTGTAAAGCAAATTATCCAGATAAAAATACGAAAATTGACGTAATATATTATAAAGAACACTGGCAAAGACACACCAGAATATAAAACAGTATTAAACTAAAACTACTAGGATCTCAAAGATCAAGGTGGTCATAGAATCCTAGAGTTGGGAGAGACCCCAGGGCCATCCAGTCCTATCCTTTCTACCATGCAGGAACACCCATCAAAGCACTCCCAACAGAAGGCCATCCAGCCTCTGTTTGAAAACTTCCAAAGAAGGAGGAGACTCCAACCCACCCCATGAGGCAGCAGCAGATTCCACTGCCAGACTGCTCTTACTGTCAGGAAGTTCTTCCTCGTGTTCGGGTGGAATCCCTCTTCCTGAAGTTTGGAGCCGTTGCTTGATAGCGCTCTGGTCCCTGGAGCATCAAAAAACAAGCTTGCTGTTTACTGTTAATGCAAAAGTTAAAACGCAGTGAAACCTGAGCTGTAATTTAAAAACACAAGTTAATACACATTTAAAGCATGATAAACACAACGTTCAAACACCACCACGTTACAAGCTCTGTCCACAAGCCTCCGCCTTGTTCTGCCAAGAGAAAGAGTGAATGAAGGAAAGGACGCAGGTTGGGTCTGGCGTCTGTTTGCCAAGTTAAATTGCATGAAAAAGTAACTTTTGTGTTGTAACTGTAAAACTGCCTTGCTTGTGACACTAACCCAACCCCTTTTTAATCCAGGTGGAGCTGTACTTTCTCTTCTCGGGTGGATGTTGGGGAGGTGATGCGGGAGATGGGAGGAATGCTTAACTGCGTCACTAAACCCGAAGTCCAGCTTCATTTTGAATGGCTGAAGCTAACAACAACTCCTTTTTAACCAGAGACTCTCCTTAAAGTCAGGGCTTGGTGATGTTCCTGGCAGTAAATGAGCAGGAACAAGGCAATTTTGGGGCAGGGATAGGATTTATGTAGATCTGGTTGAGGAATGCTGGGAATTGTAGTCAGTTTCTGAAGAACTGGGTGATGCTCACCCTTGTGGGTTGGGAGTCTTGCAAGCTAAGTCCGGTATGCTGCTTAACCTTTCGTCTTGGCCTGGTCCTTTAGGATCCTGCTTAACTCCATCCCCAGCCTGTTTACGTGTGAACAGGCTCTCCGGTTGTCCTCTTAACCATTGCTCTGCACAGCATTTCTTACTTTCCTCTACACCCTTTTCCTCTCTCACATGTCACCCTTCCCCATTTGCTCCCTCCCACAACATGAAAAAGCTGGTTCATTCTGTACGTGTCCTCTTTTCCCTCTGGATTTGTGTAGCTGCTGCAGAAATTTCTCATCCACCGTTCAGTTCCCTTTGCTACTTCCTCACAACTTCAAGACTGTTCGGTTTTGCCTTGGACCAAACATACCCTAACGTACCTTCTACTCCCAGCTCAGAAGGGCAGAAGAGGTTATCCATATGACTCTGTATCTTTTGGGATTTCAATCCATTTTGTCAAATTTCCTTTATTAAAGCACTCATCTGGTTTACACTAACCTGAAATGTTATGTTAACTGCCAGGCATGTAGCTTGGACTTTTTCCCTCTTTCTCCCCTTAACTTTTTTTTTTAAGTTAGGAGCCAAAACACGTAAGCCCTGATAGGCTCAGAACAGATTCGCCTTCCTCATTTTTCTCTTTGACTTTAAATCTCATGCTCCCAAGTGAGTTTGATAGCAGCATTACTGCCTTGGCAAATTTCATTTCAGTTTACAAAAGAGTGTCTTGTTTTCCTAGCAAACCATGCAATTTTTTAAAAAAAGAAGTGTGAATAACTTTTTCTGTTAGCAGATTTTGAGGGGGGGGATGCGATGTCTTGTTTCTGCTTATGGTTTTATGTTTGTTTCTGTTCCATTTGTATAAGTGGCCATTGCTGGAACTTGCAACAGGCTGTCTATAACCTTGCACTTGCCTTCCTCTTGTTGCTTTTTTTCCTCCTGCCCCTTCTTGAAGGCCTGAGGAAGAAAAACCTGTCCCCTGGAGCTGTGGAGTCAGATGTCCGTGGAATCACTGGAGTAGATCTTTTTGGCACAACGGATGCAGTGGTGAAGCACGTCCTTGAGGTATTAACATAGCTGGCTTATCCAGTTTAAAATTCTTGCAGGTTAGAGTCCCCTTTCTAAGCCTTTTCACCCTGAAGTAACTCTTAAAATAATTTTAGGTTTCAGGAAACCCTTGCATCCAAATAACTACACTTAAAACTCAAAAAAATGATTTCTTTCAATCACGATCTCTCAGGATGCTGAGAAGCTGTGGATTAAAGAGTCTCTTGGAGTGATCAGGAAGTTGGCAAGAGCTGCCATAACACTGGGGCTCACTCCCCTTTAGGCAGCACTTTGTCTTATTGCCCGCTTCCCGGCTCTTTCCTCTTTTCAGGGACATGACCGAGGTGTGAACTGGGCTGCCTTCCACCCCACCATGCCTCTCATTGTCTCAGGGGCTGACGACCGGCAAGTCAAGATTTGGCGGATGAACGGTAAGCAATGCTTTTTCTTTCCAAAGAAGAGATTCCATTACACTCCATTGAGCATATTCCACTGTCAAACTGCTCTTACCCTCAGAAAGTTCTTCCTAAAGCTTAGGTGGAATCCTTTTCCTGAATTTTGGAGCCATTACAGTTTGTCCTAGTCTCTAGAGCAGCAGAAAACAGGCTTGCTCCATCCTCCATATGACATCCCTTCAAAGAATTAAACCTGGCTATCTTGTCCGCTCTTAACCTTCTCTTCTCCAGGCTAAGCATCCCTAGCCCCCTAAGCCACTCCTCAGAGGGCTTCATGGCTTCCAAGTCTTCTACCATTTTGGTCTCCCTCCTCTGAACCCATCCTTCTCAGGAAACCTGAAGTGACCAGAAGGCGTCACTTCTGCGTTTTTAATTCCCTTATAGAAACCTGGGAGGGGAGTTGCTAGAACAAGGTGTGAAGGACTTGGGTGTGTCTTTGGATCTTCAGCGTGGCCCTTCTTCTCTTCTCCAGAATCAAAAGCCTGGGAGGTGGACACCTGCCGCGGCCATTACAATAACGTCTCCTGTGCCGTCTTCCACCCCCGCCAGGAGCTGATCCTCAGCAACTCGGAGGACAAGAGCATCCGTGTCTGGGACATGTCCAAGCGGTGAGTGAATCTTCGTGCCACCGTTGGGATCCTGGCCTTGCGAACTTTTGCAAGAAACTCTGGATTCATGGTCCATTTCACTCCCTTTTCATAATCTTTTAACTCCATCTCCTGTTTTCATGTGCTGACAGCTCACTCTCTCAGTTTCCAGCAAAAGCTCCAGTTGACTTTGGCTTGAACGTCAGTTCTTCTGCCTCTGTTTCTCATTCTTTTCCTCCCTTCTTCCTCCCCAGCACGGGCGTCCAGACTTTCCGCCGGGATCACGACCGCTTTTGGGTGCTGGCTGCTCACCCGAACCTCAACCTCTTTGCAGCAGGTAAAGAGATCTCAGTTTCTTATCGCATTTTTGAACTTCTGTTGACTTTTCCATCTCTTCTCAAGTTTTAGGGAATGCTCCTTTTTGGCATTTCTTTGTTTAACATATTTAACAAGGGAATGAAGAGTTCCAACGTACCTGTTCTGTAATATTCTTTGGTAAATTTGGCAACTCTTTCTGTTTACTGCAATGGACTTAAAAGGCAGCCGCCCATCTGGAATTTATCTCTGTCTGTTTCCAGGCCATGACGGGGGCATGATTGTCTTCAAGCTAGAACGCGAGAGACCCGCCTATGCTGTGCATGGCAACATGCTCTACTATGTGAAGGATCGTTTCCTCCGCCAGTTGGACTTCAACAGCTCAAAAGATATCGCAGTGATGCAGCTGAGGAGGTGGGAGAGGGTGTCCAATAAGCCCCTGGAGACTTATTGCCCCCTTTAGCATGTCAATTCAGGCCTTCAAATTAAGTGCCGTTTAGCTCAGGCAGCGGTCGTCTTTGGAAGGCCCAAAAACTATACAGACAGTACAGAAACACAGAATACACAGCAACACATGGTACGCAATATATTTGAATCCGCAGTAGGGAGCATGCCAGCTGGGCAGTTCTGCCTTTGAGGCAGCAGGGCTTCTTTGCAAGGTAGAAGTGGGCAGCTGAAGAGGCCGCCTCCGCCGCGGCTGCCCTGCACCATTTTTAATAGGCACTTAGAAGTCTCACCTCGTGTTCACAGTCTTTCTCGGTCTCATGAGGCTTGCAGAAGGACTGTGAGCCGAAGGCAACACTTACAAGTTCCTATTAAAATGCTGTAGGGCCAGAGGCAAATAATCTGCAAAAAATCAAATCCATGAAAGTTAAACCGATAGCTATGGAGGACTGACTGTAATTTTCCACCAGTTAATTGCACAGGCAGTTAATGGCCAAGTGCTTCTTTTAATAAAAAGGTATTTATCTGCTGGAAGAAGGGAGGGGCAAAGCCAGCTTAGCCTCCTGTGGCAGGTAGTTCCACAGTCGTGTTTCTGATCCGTATCCTGGTTGCAGTGCTACTCAGACTCATTCACTGCCTTCTGCTCCTTTCTCAGCAGTTCTAAGTTCCCCGTGTTCAACATGTCCTACAATCCTGCAGAGAACGCCGTCCTCCTCTGTACGGTAAGCTGACGTTCATGCTTTGGGGATGATCCCAGAATCGTCCTTGCTGAGAGAGCAAAGCAGACTCCATTATAAGAAACCCTACTGTCAACATTGTTCAGTAAAATTAACATTTTCCTTCTGTTGAAGGAAGTGTAAATGTGCAATGAGATTTATTGATTTTTTCCCCTCTTCCTCCCTACAGAGAGCCAGTAACCTGGAGAACAGCACTTATGACCTGTACACCATTCCCAAAGATACTGATTCCCAGACTCCCGATGGTAGGCTGGGAGGGGCCGTGCATCTGTCCTTTCCTCCCCCCACCCTCCACCAATCCACCACCAGTGGCCCCGCTCTCCACCGATCCCGTGGAGCTGGCAGACTCCTGTCTGACTTGAAAAATTCATGGTTTTTGTCTTTCTGTTTTTATGGCTGCGAATATATATTTTATAAATCAGTTATTAGAAGCTCTCCATCCTGCCTCTTCGCACAGCGGGGTCCCTTCCCTGGCTCGCCTCTTGTGATGGATTTCCTCCGCCCATCGGCTCTTTATCCCGAGTGCGCCTGGCCGTTTTCAAAGCGGCTGTAAAAGTGCCCAGTGTTGGTTCTCTTTCCCTCCTGGCAAACTCTTGAGCAAAACTTGTGGCGGCCAGCAAATCAAAACAGAGCTGCTGGAACGCTGCCCTTCCTTCCTTGTCTTACGTTCCACCAGGGAGTTGAAAGTCCACCTGGGTCCCCTTCTGCCTCCAACGTCACACACAGCAGTAAAAGCTCCCACAGTGTGGCTTTGTTGGTGCACGAGAGCCAAGCGGGCAGCCCTTTGTCTGTCTCCTTCCTTCCCTCCCCCATTAGCAGACTGATGGCCTTCTGTAATGCCGCCAGAACCCATTAGCCATAAAGGGAGAGGAGGAGAGCATCTCCCTCTTGCAGGGTGTGGAAACTCCACTGGTTTCATTTTGGCCTTGTTTCACTCCTGGGTCATTCCCACACAAGTTTTGGGGATGTTTTCATGCTTGCTTGTGGTCTCCCCAACATGCTTGAATGCACATACGCAGTACTGGCATCTCTTGCTTTTCTTTGACTCGTTTTCCCACATTCTACTGTTTCAGCACTTACAACTTCCATTAATTCAACAGTGGTCAATTCTTCTGCCTGTGGAGGCTTGCTTTGGACCACACATGTGTGCAGGGTCCCAAGTCTTGCCTATGGAAAGAGCAGGCCCTTTATCAACTGTAATGGAACTTAACTGTAGTTTATGAGCATCAAAACAGCGGGCCTCTGTCAGTTCTTTGTGCCTACGGAAGCTCACCTTGGACTGCTCACATGCACACACTGCTTGCAGAGTGAGCTAAGCGGGCCGGGGGGGGGAGGCACCAGGCCAACTGAGAGACTGCAAGCAGCGTGTATGGTTGGTCAGTCCCAAGCAAGCCTCAGTGAGTCCTTCATGTTCCCTCCAGTACACGGGTCCCACTTTTCAACCAGTTCTGTTCTCTGAGTGCTCAGATCCCTAACTTGTCAGATAAGGAAGAGATGCCTGTACCCAAGCCTAGAGTCCTTCACTTGGCTCTTCCTCCCTTCCCGCAAACATTGGTGGTCTGTCTTCACTGATCAGTCACACTCAGTTGCCTTTGTTTTCAGGAAGTGGGGGTGTTCTCTGTCTTGTTGGGGGGCCCTCCCACAAGTCCAAAGCTGCCCGCATGGCTCTCTTGGGTCCACTCTTTCCCCGTGGCGTGCTGCCTCTCTGACACCAGTGGCCCTGTGTTTCGGGGCCAGGCAACAGCTGTTGAGGCACATGTAGTGGGCGGGGAGGGGGGAACTGTTGGATGCAAGACCCCCCCAAGCGCTCGCTCTGTTTGGCGGCGAGGCATCGCTCATTAGCATGACAGAGTGGCCTGTCAGTCCGGGATGCCGGTTCCCTCCTGCGCCAGCCGGCAGTGGTGCTTGGCTGGTACATTGGGTGCTTGCTTTTGGAGCATCCAAAGGGCCTGGAATGCCTGCATAGCCTGGGGTTAAATTGGAATTAGCAAGGAAGGTTTGGCAGGGAGAGCATAATGATTCATGGGAGCTGGGGATGAGCTGATAGGCCTTGATCTGACAGGCTGTCTCTGGTTTTTCCCAGCTCCTGATGGGAAGCGCTCATCTGGACTGACGGCAGTCTGGGTTGCTCGGAATCGCTTTGCTGTTTTGGACCGGATGCACTCGGTAAGGCCCAGAAAACGGAAGCATTTCGCTCACTCCCCATTTGTTTTGTCTCATGACAGTGGAATTCCTTGTAGTTCAAGAAAGATCTATCCTGAGTATACTGGGGGCCCTTTCACACAACTGAATTGTAGTGCACTTTATAAAGCGATTCCACTTTTAACTGCCTATGATTTCATCCAGTAAGATCCTGAGATTTGCAGTTTAGGGTGGGGTGCTGGAGAAGAGTTCTACAGATAACCTTGGGGTGCCAAAAAGACAAATGAAGGGGTCCTAAATCAAGCCTAAACTCTCCCTGAAGCCAAGAAGACTCAATAAGTATCTTGTTTTGGTCTTGGCTCAGTCATTAACCAAAATGGAGTCTGTGTCAAGGATTTGGAAGAAGTCTGAGACATGGAAGGGCAGCTAGGAAGGAACTAGATGAGGTCTTCAAGCATCAAAATACAGAATTAAATACCAAAGTCAGAATCATCCAGGTCATTATATTTCCAATTTCAATGTATGGTTGTCAAAACTGGACAGTTGATGGAAGAGAATCAAGTCATTTAAAATGTGGTGCTGGAGAAGAGTTCTGTGGACGCAGTGGACCATTAGGAGGACAGGTGGATGAGTCTGAAAGGAAACCAAGCCTGAACTTTCACTAGAAACCAAGATGACCAAACTGAGACTACTGTCCTTTGCACATATGAGAAGATAGAGGACTCACTAGAAAAGACAGTAATGAATATCTAGGTCTGATTCTCATGGTGTAGAAATCCTGTGTGTGTGTGTGGCTATGTTGAGTTGTTTCCTTCTGCTCTTATCATCCCATGTCATGGTTTTCCCTGGCCTTTTCTCTTGGCTGCAACGGCAGATCCTAATCAAGAACCTGAAAAACGAGATCACCAAGAAGGTTCAGGTGCCCAACTGTGATGAGATCTTCTATGCTGGCACTGGAAACCTGCTGCTGAGAGATGCTGACTCCATCACCCTCTTTGACGTGCAGCAGAAACGGTGAGACCCTCAAGCAGCCCCTCTTTGACAGGGAGAACAGGAGACCATCCTTGCTTTCATCTTTCCTGGTTGCTATTTCAGATAGTAACTGGGCAGTGCTGGAGCCCCAGAGCCCTGAGTGCTTTGTCTCTGAACCTTCTTATCTGCAAAACTGTTCCCTCAGAGGGAGACAAAATGGTGGCCCTCATTGGCTTAGGCCAGGGCTTCTGAGTTGCTGGTCTTTTCCAAATCTTGCAGCCTCTTTCTGTGAAGGCTGGTGACCCAATCCATCTAGCAAGGCTCCCAGAGATGATGGGTGATGGTTGTTACGTTCTGTAGTCAGTCCCGCCTTGACCAAGGGAGCAGCCAGTTGTTGCTTCTTCTGGGTCTAACAGAGGATGAAATGGGGGCAAGGGGAGTAGGAAGGAAGGGAAGGCTCCGTGCTTCTTCATTAATGGCTGTCTTGAACTGGTGGTGGTTCCATGCAGGACTTTGGCCTCTGTCAAGATCTCCAAAGTGAAGTATGTCATCTGGTCATCGGACATGTCGCATGTGGCTCTCCTAGCAAAACATGGTAAGACAAAAGGACACAAATTTGCCATTTGACAGCGGGGCCTGTCTACAGATTCCCTTGCCAGGCTGGCCCTGCCATTCCAATCCTGGATTCTTGCTGTTCACTTTTCCCCTTTCCTCCCTTAATCCCTTCCTAGATTGGGTACTTGGGCCTCAAGGTGACCCCCTTATTTTGGATCAGTGTTCTTTTGGTGGATTGGATGGCACTCTTTGAATGCCTCAAGGGCTGTCCCAAGAGAGGAGAGGGCAGGCCTGTTCTCTGCTGGCCCAGAAGGTAGAACCAGGTCTAATGGTTTGAAGTTACAGGAGGGTGGATTTTGATTGAATGTTAGAAGAAACTTCTTGGTAGTAAAGGCGATTCACCAGTGGAACCGATGACCTAGAGAGGTGGTGGGTATCATCAGAAAGAAGCTGTATAGCTCCCTGCTAGGTATGGTGTAACTGGAGGTCCTGCATTGAGCAGGATGTTGGACTTGGTGGTTCGTGGGGCCCTTTCCAACTCTGTAATTCTCTGACTTTATTATTCTGTGAATGCTGGCCTAACATCTAGGGGAGCACATTGTTCCCAGACCTGCTGTAAAACAAAAGGGCAAGTTGCACTTCAGGAGATACAAGGAAGAGAGCCTGGGACCTTCCACAGATTCTGAACTAGAAACTCTCTACCACCCTGGATGACGCCGGCCAGCGGACATTATAGTCCAGTGTTTACAGGGCATCAGCTCACCTGTCTCTGCTCTGACCATTGTACCAGTGCACCTCACACGCAGACTCCTGCTCTGTTGCTGTTGTAAGTTCATGAAAAGTAAGCCATTTTCTGAACTGCCTTTTCTTCTCCAGCCATCATGATCTGCAACCGGAAGCTGGAGTCGCTCTGCAACATCCACGAGAACATCCGGGTCAAGAGCGGCGCGTGGGACGAGAGCGGGGTCTTCATCTACACCACAAGCAACCACATCAAATACGCTGTGACCACCGGGTAAGCCAGAGGGAGGGGTGGAGCCCAACACCCAGCAGGTGAGGGCTCAGGTGGTGAGGCGTCCTTAGTTGCAGCCTGCTGACATGTCAGGCCCCGCGAGGTAAGTGGATTGCCTTTCCCAGCCCTTGCACAGGAAGAGGAGGGCAGTGGGTGATTGGGCTGAAGTGTGTGATATGCTCAAAGTCACCCAGTGAGTTTCCACGGCCAAATGGGGAAGGCACACACACACACACACACACACACACAAAGTAGCACAGGGCCTAAATCTCCTCAAGGCACCAGAATCCTATCTGATCTTGGAAGCTAGGAAGGGTCAGTCCTTGTTCATCCTTGGATGGAAGACCACCTAGGTGCTGTAGGCTCTTATTAGAGGAAGAAACTGGAAGAAACAGATTCTTTGCCTAAGAAACCCTGTGAGTTTCATGAGAGCGGTACAAGCTGAAAGCCACCTTGAAGGCACATAGCCACACACTGTCTTGTCCATCCTTTCCTCCGCAACTCGCTCTTTCCTTGTCCTCCCCTTCTAGCGATCACGGCATCATCCGCACTCTGGACTTGCCCATCTACGTGACAAGGGTGAAGGGGAACAACGTCTACTGCCTGGACCGCGAGTGCCGGCCCCGCGTGCTGACCATCGACCCAACAGAGTTCAAGTTCAAGCTGGCACTGATCAACCGGAAATATGACGAGGTGCGTGGGGTGGTGGTGGCATGTGTTTGTGTGTTTCCTATGGGCTGGGTGTGACAGATCCCCTTGCCAGGCTGGCCTGTTTGCGGGGAGAGGGTGGTTAGCAGAACAGCTGTCTCCTCTGCCCTTTGTAGGTGCTCCACATGGTGCGCAATGCCAAGCTGGTGGGCCAGTCCATTATTGCCTACCTCCAGAAGAAGGGCTACCCGGAAGTCGCCCTGCACTTCGTGAAGGATGAGAAGACGCGCTTCAGCCTGGCTCTGGAATGCGGCAACATTGAGGTGAGCACAGCTTTCCAAAAAGGTTGCTTTTAAGAGATTTTTTTATCTTTTTCACATTGCTTTTTATTCTTTTATTGAGGTATAATTGTTTCAATAGTATAAATAATATCAAAACTATTCTAAAAAAATAAATTAGCTTATTCTATTTTAGCATTCATTTTTGTATGGTTTTAAATTGTATTGTTCTTTTGAATTGTGGAATGTCCCAACTTTGGGAAAACAGCCAGATATCAGATGCAACCAAATAGACTCAAATCTCCAAAAGTTTATGCTACCAACTCCTTTCTCTCAGTCTTAAAAGTGCTACAGGATCCCTCTGCATTTCTGTTTGTATTCACATATACCCACCTCCTCATTCATAGCTATAAAAGTCTGTTCCTAGGCACTCTACTCCATGCATTGAATGAAACAGACTTAAGTCTATGAAAGTATGTACTTCCAACCGATTCTTCTCACTTAGTCTCAAAGGTGCTACAAGATCCCTTTGCACGTTTGTACAAGGCGGCCATTCATAGAGTGAGTGACTCAAGGCCTGTTTTCTGTGCCATGTTAGATTGCTCTGGAGGCCGCCAAGGCCCTGGACGACAAGAACTGCTGGGAGAAGCTGGGGGAAGTGGCCTTGCTTCAGGGAAACCACCAGATTGTGGAGATGTGTTACCAGCGCACCAAAAACTTTGACAAGCTCTCCTTCCTCTACCTGATGACTGGCAACTTGGAGAAGTTGCGGAAGATGATGAAAATTGGTCAGTCTGAGCCTTGTTGCTACTATATTAATATATGTCATATACATATATTTCAACCCCATTACGGAGATTCAGGGTGGTTTGTAACATATTTAAGAACTGTTGTTGTGTGCCTTCAAGTTGTTTCTGACTTATGGCGATCCTAGGGCAAACCTCTCCTGGGCTTTTCTGGGGCTGAGCGTGTGTGACATGCTCAAGGTCAACACTGGGTTTCCATAGCCAAGTGGGGAATCAAACCTTGATCTCCAGGGCTGTACTCCAACACTCAGACAAGTACACTACACTGGTTGTCACAGATAACAGCGCACTATTAGAAATATTACATACAGTTCCCTTTAGGCTATGTGTGAAAAAATGCATATGAAATATAGATAAATTTAGTGATTAGACTTGGGCCCGATCTCTAAGTTATCTCAGTATGTATATACATATATTCCAAATTGGAAAAAATCTGAAATCTGAGACACCTGTGATGTCAAACATTTCAGATAAGGGGTGGTCAACTTGTAGCTGGGACCAGTGCCCCCCTTCTTGAAAAGGGAAACTACAGTTGCCTGTGGTATGGTTTAGAGAGGAATGGTGACTCTGAGAGAGATAAAGAATTTGGTTGTTTTGGTGGGGTGACTCATCTTCCTTTCTTCTTCCTTGCTCCAGCTGAAATCCGGAAGGACATGAGCGGGCACTACCAGAACGCCTTGTACCTCGGGGATGTGGCCGAGAGGGTGCGGATCCTCAAGAACTGTGGGCAGAGTGAGTAGACAGAGAAGGACTGCTGGATTCCTACCAAAGTCAGTCCAGGTTTCGTCAGTGAGAAGTCCATCTTTCAGGGTTGCCAGGTGGAATAACCTGGGCCTCATTTCACCTGCCAACCCTGCATCCTTTCCCCAAAACATAGGAGCAGCAGCAATCGAGGCTTGCTTATGTTTAGCCCAGCAGGACATCTACAGAGAGCTTTCTCTCATCTTGGCCTTTCTCTTTGTTTGCTTGCCTCATCAGAGTCTCTGGCCTACCTCACAGCTGCAACCCATGGCTTGGAGGAGGAAGCACAGAGTTTGAAAGAGACCTTTGACCCAGAAAAGGAGACTGTAAGTGCAAGGCTATGGGTTTGTTCATTTTGGTTGTTGTATGTCCTGAAACAACGGCTTCAAGCCTCAGGAAAACATTGGGAAGAACATCCCGAGTGTAAGAGCTGTCTGACAGTGCAATATGCTGCTGCCTGGCAACATGGTAGAGTTTCTTCCATGGGGGTTTTTAAAGAGAGGCCGGATGGCCATCTGTCCAGAGCTTTGATGGTGTCTCCCTGCATGGCAAAAGAGGGTTGGTCCGGGTGGCCCTTGGGGTCTCTTCCAACTCTAGGATCCTAGGATTTGGAAGGGTACCTCCCTACAGTCACTGGGGCCAAACGCACCTTCATAGCATGGCTCCCTGCATTGTGTATACTTGGGCTCTTCATTCCTGTTTAGCGTTTGCCTTATTGATGCAGGAGGAAGGGGTATTCTGACCACAGCTTGGAAAATTCCCTCTTGTTTTGGGCAACAGAGGGTTCTGGGAGTTGTCGGCCAAACAAAACAACTTTTAGAACCTTTGACTGCCAGGCATTCAGCCTATGAGGGAGTTCTGAACACTTGTTTTCCTTCTCTTCTTCCTTCAGATCCCAGAGATCGACCCCAAGGCCCAATTGCTCCAGCCACCAGCTCCCATCATGCCCCTGGACACCAACTGGCCCCTGCTGACCGTCTCCAAGGGCTTCTTTGAAGGCACAATTGCCAGCAAAGGTAAGGAGATTCCCCTGGGTGGATTTTGCTGCGTCCGTTTGTCTTGGAGCTTGGAGGGCAACGCTTCCCACAGAAATTAAAAAATTGCTCCCAAATGCCCCCAAACACTCTCTAGGTCCCACGATGGGGGACACTTTCAACATGCTTTTGTTGAAGTCACTTCCTGTTTGGAAAAAGGGTCTCTTGTGGAGCTGTGGTGGAAATGCCCTCCACACCGCTTAAAGGGCATTTTTGGTCCAAAAAAGACATTGGGAGGATTTTGATTTTTTCTTTTTAACTCCTGGGGGATGCACTTTGTCCATCGCTGCTACAGGCTGTGAATTGTGTCCCACAATTGATCAACCCACTAAGCTTCTTTCTCTCTCTGCAGGCAAAGGAGGAGCCTTGGCAGCCGACATCGACATTGACACCGTGGGGACTGAAGGCTGGGGGGAAGACGCTGAGCTGCAACTGGATGAAGGTGAGACCTCAGCCTCTGAATCCCAGGGATTCTCTCTCTCTCTCTCTTTTTTAATTCTGTTTTTTGCACAAGGCAGTTTTTACATGAAATTACATATATTCCAGCAGACATATCAAACACAAAGTTAAGTTAGAACAAGTAACAGTTAAAGGCACTTACAAGGGCAGAATGAAAACACATGAACATTAATTTTTGAAATGTGATTAAACAATCTGTAGAATCGAAACTGTTCAAAATAAATGGCATGCCTGTTGCTGTCCCTGCTTCTCACCCATGCTAATCCTCACTCCCTTACAGATGGTTTTGTGGATGCTGGAGAAGGCTTTGGAGACGACGGCATAGTGAAAGGCCAAGAGGATGGAGGTGGATGGGAAATCGAAGAGGACCTCGACCTCCCACCCGAGCTGGTACAGGGGAATTCTGTGGAATTCATAGTTAACTGGTGGGATTCGTAGCCACCAGCATAGCCTAGTGGTTCGAGTGTTGAACTAGAACCTGGGAGACCAGGATTTGAATCCCTGCTCAGCCATGGAAACCCACTGGGTGACCCTGGGTGAGTCACGTTCTCTCAGCCTCAGAGTGACCACAGTCACTCAGTAGAATCTCCGTGTGCCAAGGCAGTTGATGCCTGAATCTCTTTGCACACTGGAATTTAGTAGCCAGAGTGGTGCACCAGTAAAGAAGGGCAACTGGAGCTGGTGGCTTCTTCTCAGAGAGGCAGAACAATGGTCTTGTGGTGTTGGCCAGAGGGGCTTTGTTCTTCTCCCTCACTCTTTGTCTGATGGGTTCTTTCTTTTCTTTTTTCCCCCTCATCTTCCTAGGATGTCCCTGCTGGTCCCACCGGAGAGGCGGAAGATGGCTTTTTTGTACCACCCACCAAAGGCACCAGCCCTGCCCAGGTAAGAGGGCCGGTTCCACCAGCCCAAAATGGAGGGCAAGAGAGCAGCAGAGACAGGGAGTGGAGGAGTAAGTCCTTCCATCTTTGTGTGTACGACAGTCTTGCTGCCTGTAGCAGAACTGATAAATGAGGACCAGAGTTCCATAACAGCATCCCTTGATATTTCCCCTCTGTCCAGCCAGGCATGGGGAGGTGTTTTTTTTCTGCTAAGGCTGGTCCCTCAGAGTCAAGATTTGATCAGTTTCTTTGGGCCTCTGAGTGCTGTGCTCCTCATGGAATTTTCCTTTCCTCCTTAGGTCTGGTGCAACAATTCCCAATTGCCTGTTGATCACATCCTGGCCGGCTCTTTCGAGACAGCCATGAGGGTAAGTGGTAACTTGGTGTCGATGCTGCAAAACATGTTGAGAATTTCTGTAAAAATAGAATTACAGGCTTCCCCCACTTACCTGGTAAGTTAGGGACTGGAGTGCTGTGAGAGAATGGAATTGGTTGAAAAGTGGAAACCATGTTCTGTGCTGTAGGGAGGATGAAGGACTTGTGGAGGCTCACTTGGAACCCATCAGAAGCACATTGTTTTAAAAGACACTCAGCTGTCTTGGTGCCTTTTCCCCCTCTCCATTTGCTTTCCAAGTAGTGCACACGAGCGGCCCCAGGTGAGCCTCAGTAGGGAAGAATAACTGATGAAAGAGCAAAACCCCCATCAAATTAATGGGACTTGTCCTTAATTTGGAAGCGTCCAAAGAGCAAGTCGTCAGAAAGGGTCTCAAAAGGCATGGGCTTCCTACAATGTGTTATCCCTTGCCTCCTTTATCTCCTTTCCCTGTGTGTAGTGTCTTCAAATTATATGCTTGTATTTTCTTGGTTCTTTTTCTTTAAAGCACCACATACAGTGATGGCACTAAATAAATAAATAATCTGCATCCAGTGATCCGTTTTCTCACATCTCCCCTTTCTCTCTTCCAGCTTCTTCATGACCAGGTCGGAGTCGTCTCCTTCGCCCCCTACAAGCAGCTCTTCCTGCAGACCTATGCCCGGGGGCGCACAACCTACCAGGCCCTGCCCAGCCTCCCCGCCATGTACGGCTACCCCCATCGCAACTGGTACGTGGCTTGTCTCAACAGAGGAGTGGATTCCGTGTTTCTTCTGCAGAAGTTGGAGGCTGTGCGTGGCTGGGGAGAGCAGGTCTTTTGCCATGGCCTTCCACGCTTTACAAGCTGGAAAAGCCAGTGTCACCACAATCTGCCATTGGCTGATCCAAATGCAGGCCAAGAAGCAAAGGCCTCAGCGATCCCTTCCTGGGACTGACCAGAAGTTCTCCTTTCTACCATTAGAGATCCAAGTGAATAATCCTACTAGAATCACTAGTAACTGTAGCCGTAGATAATTGCATTGTTAGATTTCTTACTGTCCTGCACAGCTGTATCTTGAATGCTGCCCATCTGCCTTTTGCTTATGCAGCAGCCTGCCTTTGGAGAGGGAACTAATCAAAAATATTCCACGAATTGTCCATTAGGGTGATTCTGAAATGTTGGGAAACCCTGACAAGGAGAAGGGCTAAAAAGAAGGGCTGAAGCTTCCGCCAGGAACAGCTCTCTCAAGAAAAAAAAATATCTGATGATTTTTCCGCCTCTTCCCCAAACCAGGAAGGACGCTGGGTTAAAAAATGCCCTGCCGGCTGTTGGCCTGAAGCTAAACGACCTGATCCAGCGGCTGCAGCTGTGCTACCAGCTCACCACGGCCGGCAAGTTCGAGGAGGCGGTGGAGAAGTTCCGCTCCATCCTGCTGAGTGTCCCGCTGCTGGTGGTGGACAATAAGCAGGAGATTGCTGAGGTGAGGGAGGGCCTGAGGAGGCGCGAGGGAAAGGAAAGAAGAGAAGCCAGAGGGAGGACCTGAGGGAGCCATCATTAAATACTTTTAAATACAGCACGTCCCAAAAAATGCATGTACCCTTTAACAGCTAATAGTAGCTGTGGTGCACTTTGAGCACTAATTAAAGTATACCTGAATTGAAGAATAAATGTTATAATAATGATTTAATCAGAGCTACAAATTCTATCTTAAATTACAGTTTTATGCAAGTTCCAATTGTCATCCCTGTGCAGCAGTTCTCTGCTCGCATTGTGAAATGGCTTATTTGGGGGGGAGGGGAATCAGAAATGGCCATTTCTCAAAAGTGCAAGCAGACTTCCAGTTTTGCGTAATATCTTGGGCAATCTGTGCAGGGTTCCCCAGAGAGTCGCAGGGGCTGGAATCTGTTCCCAGGCTCACACTCATTTGGAGGCACCTTCGTGGCTATGATCCCCCCTTTTCTTGTGCCCGCAGGCTCAGCAGCTGATTGCCATCTGCCGGGAGTACATTGTGGGGCTCTCGATGGAGACAGAGAGGAAGAGGCTGCCCAAAGACACCCTGGAAGAACAGAAGCGCATCTGCGAGGTAAGGGCTGGTCCCCTCCGCCTTCGGCTTATAACCCTTTCATGCCTCAGCACAGGGTCCAAAAAGGATTTTGGGGAACCTCTTTCTCCTAAGGAACGATGACACCTAGGTCTGAAGGTGCTCTCCACCTCTGAGGGGGGCAGAGCTAGAAAGTTCCAGGGGCTTTTGATTTGGGGGGGCTTTCCCACCAGGAGCTCATCTGCAGGAATTGGAGTAGCTCCATAATGTTTGTACCCAGTAGCGGGCTGCTGTTACCTTGCTGCATACCAGAGCAGGCATTCCGCACCGATGCGCCTCAGACATTCCTTCCAGTGTCCCAGTACACACCTTTGCAACATACCTTGCCTCCCCACCCCCCACCCCGTCTTCTCCACCTGGAAGCAAACCCTGTTCTTCTGCCCGGCAGATGGCTGCCTACTTCACCCACTCCAACCTGCAGCCCGTCCACATGATCTTGGTCCTCCGCACGGCTCTCAACCTCTTCTTCAAGCTCAAGAACTTCAAGACGGCTGCCACTTTCGCTCGCCGCCTTTTGGAACTTGGGCCCAAGCCTGAAGTGGCTCAGCAGGTAGGTACTCAGAGCATCAAAGCATTGCCTGAAAAACCTCCAGCCCCAGCTGTTGGAAGGACTGTGTCTCCCTTCGTGAACGCATTGGAGCTCTGAGATCTAGAGGGGAGGCCCTTCTCTCAGCCCCACAGCCATCTCAGGCATATTTGGTGGCAACAAGGGAGACAGGGCCTTCCCAGTTGCTGAGAAGGGAGGCCAGAATGGACCTTTCCTTGCTGTCCTCCATTGGCAAGTTAAAACATCTCTATGACGTCAGGCTTTTAAAAATGTTGAGCTTCTAATACCATGTGTTGCTGCTTCTACAGTCGTCTTTTAATAAATTTTAACATTTTTAACATTATAAATTGCTTTTTTTAAATAACTTTTATATGCTTATAGGCTTCTATTGGACTTTTTGTATGATTTTTAATCTGTATTTTTTAAAACATGTTGCTAGCTGCCTTGAGTCTCATTACTGCGAGAAAGGCAGGAGAACAGAATAAATAATTAAATCTCACCTGTCTCTCTTTGCAAGCACTCATTTCCCCCTTTTATTTCCTTGCCGCTTCCAGACCCGGAAGATCCTCACTGCCTGTGAAAAGAACCCCACGGACGCATACCAGCTCAACTACGACATGCACAACCCCTTCGACATCTGTGCCGCCTCCTACCGGCCCATCTACCGGGGGAAGCCGGTGGAGAAGTGCCCGCTTAGTGGAGCGTGCTACTGCCCTGAGTTCCGTGGGCAGATCTGCAGAGTGACCACCGTAAGTGCTCAGTATCCCTGCCCACTCTATCCCTGGCCAGTTCTCCATTGGGAGGAGCTAGAATCATTGAGTTGGAAGGGTCTTTCCTCCCTGAGCAGCCGGCCCTCAAAGGCCTGCTGAAACAAACTCCTGGAAAGGGAGTTCCAGAGCCTAGAGGCAGCCACCAAAAAGGCCCTGTCTCCCATGTTCCTGCTACGTGCACCTGGAGGGTGGTGGGACGGAAAGAAGGGCCTCCCAGAAGGCCTAAAAACACAGGTAATGGAATGGCACCAGTCTAGCCTCTCCTGGAGGGGGATTGAGAGCCTGGGGGCAGCCACCAAAAATGCCCTGTCTCCCATGTTCCTGCCAAATATATGTGTGGGGAGGGTGAGACAGAGAGAAGGGCCTCCCCAGCAATCTCACCACTTGGGCATTTGTTTGTGGACTGGGGGTTTTTACTAGGGGGAGGGGGCAGGAAGATTAAGGGAGGACCTCGTCTGCAGGGGCACTGACTGTTCTCCCCTTTGGTCCTCAGGTGACAGAGATTGGCAAGGACGTCATTGGCTTGAGGATCAGCCCCTTGCAGTTCCGCTGAGCTGATGCTGGGACCATGCAGCTTTCCTCCTGTGTGGACTCCCACCCTCCTTCAGTTTCAAGTTTTTCTCCCCTCTCTCAGTTTTCCATTCCATTTTTTTAACCCTGCCCCCTTTGAATCTTCCGCCTGGCTCCCCACCCTTCCTCTCAGCTGATCCTCCATGCACCCATGGAGAGGAAAATCTCAGCCTTGGTGCTTGGAGACATCCACTTGTTGCTCACTCCATGAACAGCAAACAGCGTTTGGTCTCTGTGCCTCCCTTTGTAAGCCCCCTGCCCTTGCTTCCGTGAGGATTGGGGGACCCCACTGCTTCCCACTAGTTCAGTATGGCTTTCTTGGTTGCCTGGAGGGATGGCAGTGGGGAGCAGGCCTAGAAGATGCTGACAAGGGTGAGGAGGAGGCTTTGGAATTTCATGCCACAAGAGTGGAGTCCTGGAAGGAAGCCTTTGGGGTTGAACTTCTCATGCTTCCTGAACAAAAATGGGAAAGGGGCTTATATGTACATCTTCTGTATCCCCTTCTTTGTATGTTGTTCTTTGTCAAGACTTAATAAAGTGAAATGGCTTAGTGGAAAAGCAGAGGGATTTTCTCCTGGTGTGAGAGAACACCCAGATTTCAGCAGAAGAATCAAGAAACAGCGAAGGAGTCCTCATGCTCAGTAGAGGCCCAGACCAGGGTGGGATCTTTGGCTGGGGGCTTGGGGCTTTTTTTTTTTTTTTGCACAGGGAAACCAAGAATTTTGGGAGGGGGTCTAATGACAGCAGTGACAACCAGGGAAAGAGGTAGATTCCTGAGTTGTTTGCGGGACGCAGAGAAAAACCGTCCACGCATCTATAAAATTAATATATTCAAATCATCCTTGAACGATAGATGCTTGAAATGTTTCTCTTCCCAACCTTGTAGTGCCGAAGTCTTTTTTACAGCAAAACAATGCAGGACCTGACCCTGCAGACCATCTCTTAGAGCCCGTGTGGCAGGAACATAATTTTAAGTCGTAAGCTGTCTTGTGGTACCTCTCCCAGGATTTATATTTTCTGCTTCCTAAAGGAAGTCTTCAGTATTTGTAAATACGTCAAATGTATTTATTCTAAAATCTACAATATTTTCAGAACCTTTGGCAATATTGTAATACAGTGTCCCCTGCAAGTGCATAACGCAGGAGACGAGTTGCCTTGCAAGGTTTTCTGCAAATCCAATAAAACAGAAGAGTTTCTAGGGGAAAGGAAAGGTCTCTCCAGGTTTAACCCTTCCGCCAGGTCTTTGGCAGCTCAGCGCCCAAATCTTTAGGGCCAGAGGAAGCTCTGAGGGCAAATCCCCCCACCTCTGAAGAACCCCCAAAGCAGAGAGTTTGGGC
Source organism: Ctenosaura bakeri (assembly GCA_948474755.1). Lineage (NCBI taxonomy): Eukaryota > Metazoa > Chordata > Lepidosauria > Squamata > Iguanidae > Ctenosaura > Ctenosaura bakeri. The sequence goes on along the minus strand of CAOLHI010003624.1, from coordinate 52,175 downwards.
AAAGACACCCACGCCCCCTCCCCTGGCCAGCAGCTGCTCCCGACCTCCTGGGTTCAGTGCCAAAGCCCCCTGGCAGAGCAAAGAGGCTCGTCCTTGCCCCTTTCCTCCCCCTGGAAGATCTGTTTTGGGGGGCTCTTGCACCCAGTGCTGCTCCTGGAAAGCCCGGAGCCTTCTGGCGCCAGAAGAGCCTTTGCCCGTCTTTGGTCTGTGTGGCCGCTGCAGCCTTTCCTGGGGAGAGCCATCCTGGCTGCAGAGCTTCCCTCCAGCGTCTCCCACTTAGACTACTGTCATGCATGCTATCCAGAGCTGCCCTTGAAAACTGTTCACTGGAAAAGTGGCCACCAGACTAATTCCGCTGCATCCGTCCTTCCATCGCCTGTCTTGCAAGAGCAGCTCAAGCTCCCAGTTTTCCTCCTTGGGATGGTGGGCACCTTGGAGAAACCTAAATGCTTAGCAAGTCCACTTGGCTCATGAAATGAGCCCATCCGAACCCAATCAGCAGGGGCAACCCTGGTTAAGCCTTGGATGAGAGACCGCCGAGGAATCCCCGGTGCTGTGGGCCATATTTGAGAGGCAGGAGCTGGAAAAAGCACCTCTAAGGATCCCTTGCTTGAGAAAACCCTATGAAATCCATGGGGTCGCCAGAGCTCCATAGCACACTTGGAGGGTTGGCTAAATATCCGAATGGCACCAGGCGTCCCGTCTGATCTTGGAAGCTAAGCAGGTGAGGACTTGGGAGGGAGACCTCCAGGGAATCCCAGGTGCTGTATTTGAGGCAGGCGCTGGGAAAGCCTCCCCCGGGGATTCCTTGCCTAAGAAAGGAAAAGTTTGCAAAAGTTCCCGGGGCCGCCCTAAAGCGACAGGCAGCGCGCACGTTTGCAAACCCCTCCCCTCCTCGCGGCTCCCCGAGCGCTGACGAGGCCCAAGCCGGGCGGGGCGGAGACCTCGGGCGGCCCCGAGAGGCGGGTGGGCGGCCCCTCCCCTCCCCTCCCTCCCGCCCCTGGTCCCTCCCGGCCGGGAAGATGGCGCCTCCGCCGGCGCTGCGGCTGGTGGGGCTGGCCCTGAACGCCGCCTCCTTCCTCTGCGGGGTCATCTGCGCCTCCGCCCTGACCGTCACCCAGGTGAGTCGGGGGCGCCCGGGCTGGGCGGCGGGGGGGACCCTCCTCCCTGGCTTCCTCCTCCAGCTGACAGCCTCTGAGCGCGTGCAGAGTGCCCCGTCCTTCGGTCTCCCGGGCAGGTGGTTTTCTCCCGCTCTGGGATGCGCGCTCCCAGGAACCGGAGCTTCTGAGCATGCACGAAGTGCAGAGGGCTAACCTCGGGTAGCCGACCGGTTGATCCCTCCTCCTGTGCATGTGCAAAGTGCCTAGGACTTGGGTGAGTTGGGAGCGGGTTCCTCTCCAAAGGAAGCAGACTAAGCTGGAAGAGAGGGTGAGCCTGAGCACGTGCTTAGGACGCAACGTTTTAAAGCTCTGAGCATGTGCAAAGAGCCTACAACTGTTTGGAGTGACCATACCATTCTGTCAAGAAGGGAGGGTGACACCTCTGTTCCCTTGGGCATGTGCAAAGTTTATCTTTGGGAACGACAGCTTCCAGAGAGAACCTTTTTCTAGGTTCGGGTTTGGAACATGCAAAACCTCCCAGCCGACATTTTTGGCTTCTCTGCTCCTCACTTTTCCTCTTTTCAGTTTCAGCTTCGCCTCGGCGGAGGCAAGCCGTGTCATGTGAGTCTCAGCCGCACGGTGCATAATGCTCATCAGCTGAGCGCTGCTCCAGTGAAAGTTTCTGGCCTGCCTCCGGCCCTGCTGGCATTTCTTTTGTCTCCGGGAGCTGTGCACTGATGCTTCCTTCCTCTTCTGAACAGAACGCTTTCTCCCCACCAACGGCCTCCCATGCGTCATGCGCTTGAGCGCACGCCGTCCCACAAGCGTTCTCTGGATCACGAGGGGTCCCTGTGTGTTTGCTCGTGTGACGAACCACAGCAGTGCCTCCCCTTCTTCCGGGGCCAAACTCAGAGAGGCTCATGGGCTTGTGCAACTAAGCGCATAACACAAACAAGGGCTCAAATGCGCTCCCAGCAAAAGAAAATATTTTTCTGTTCCAACCGGGAAAAGGAAGTACCAGTGTCCTGAATCAGCCGTTGGGCAGAAGCCCGCAGGAAGGACAAATAGCTGGGCCGCCCCAAGCTATTCTCCTACCTGAGCCAGATCACCAAATCCCTACCCGGGCTCACCCAAGATCAAGGTTTGGGGAGGACAGGAGGAACAGGGCCTTGTTGCTAGCTACTCCTAGCCTGTGCAACTCCTTCCCACTGGAGGCTAAGCTACACCCCCTCGTGCCTCTCCAAACACAGTCCAAGCCCTCCCTTTGACAGATGACCACCCAGTTTGTTTAAAACCCCCAAGGAAGGAGACCCCACCACACTCCCAAGCAGTGGATTCCACTTGGGGAAGCGATTTCATGCACAAGATGGGGCAAGCTTGTTTTCTGCTGCTCCGGAGCCGAGGACACGGAGCAAGGGCTTCAAGTTACAGGAAAAGAGATTCCACCTAAACCTTAAGAAGAACTTCCTGAGGATAAAAGCAGTTTGACAGTGGAATCTGCTGCTGCCTCAGCGGAGTGTGGTGGAGTCTCCTCCTTTGGAGGTTTTTAAAGAGAGGCTGGGCGGCCATCTGTCGGGACTGTTTTGATGGGGTTTTCCTGCATGGCAGAACAGGGATGGGATGGGTGGCCCTTGGGGTCTCCTCCAGCTCTAGGATTCTATCAACAACTGAGACAAAACACTAGTTTCCTCCAACCACGTCTGCTCCTGCCTCCATTTCCTCTCCGTATTTTCTTTTCCAGGGGGAATTTGGGGGCCGTTGCATCCTCTACGGCTCGGTGCTCTACAACGGGACGCTCAGCCTAAGCGCCGCCAGCCCCGTCTCCCTCTGCAACTTCGTCTCGGCCGTCTCCATCCTGACCTCCCTCTTGTCCTTTGTGGTTTTGCTCCGCGGCATCTACCTCTCCTGCTTTGGCAACGGGCAGCCGTGAGTGGGGACGCCTGCGGGGGTGCTCAGTTCAGAGTCCCGGCCTGATTCTTCGTGACAGCCTTTGCCTTCTGTCTCCCTCGCAGGGGTGCCGTGTGGACCAAAGCCTCCTTGGCCGTCACAGCCGGCGTTCTTTTCTTCCTGATGGTCTCAGCTTGCATCCTTCGGGTCGGCATGGACACTCTGTGTGCCTCCATCCAGAAAGCCGCAGCGGCCGCAAGGCAAGTGCATGTGGGGAGGACGGGATTTCTAGTTTTCAGACAGCAAGCTGAGTCTGCCTTGGGTACCTCCTCCTCTCCCTCCTCGTTTTTGGCCAATATTCTGTATCATGAGAGCCGGGGGGTGTGGTGGTTTGAACATTGGGCTACAACTCTGGAAGACAACCATTCGGATCCCTGCTTAGCCATGGAAACCTATGTGGTGGCCAGTCACATTCTCCCAGCCTCAGAGGAAGACCAGGGCAAACCCGCTCAGAACAGGTCTTGTTGAGAAATCCCCATGAAAGGTTTGTCAGAAATTATTTGAAGGCACTGAAGAACAACAATTCTGTCTCTGCCATTCTCTGTCTCTGGACTTTTTTTTGTCTGATAGTGTAACTTTTCCAAGTTCTCTTCCAGACGAGGCTTCTCAGGTCATCTCTAGCAGCCCGTCCACGAGGGAGGCATTCATTTCTTTACTTGTTTTATATCTTTGTGCTGCTTCTGCCCTGATTTTCTCCATTTTCCTAAGCTTTGGGCTGTCAACAGCTAATACCTCGATCTTTCCCTTTTCTCCCCTCCTCTGCAGTTGCCAAGAAGCTCAGCATCGACCCTGGGTCCCGCCTTACCATGCCGAAAGATTTTACGACAACCTCTACACCGCAGAGGTGAGTGGGAGTCTGTCAGCATGGGCCATCAAACCCCTTCACCCTCTTTCCCCGTATGGTGTCAAGTTTAGCTTTGCTGTCTATAATCGTACATACCAACAGCAGAAAAGCAAGTAGAAATAACGACAAAGTACAGTCGGGCCTCCACATTTGCTAGCATTAGGGGTTCAGGACCCTTGCAAAAGTGGAAAACCCACAAATATCAAAATGCACATCAGGGAAAGGAGAGAAAGGGGAGTGGGTTGGCACGGTGACCCTATACTTCCTCCTTCTCGCCCCTCTCCTTGTTGGCTGTGGGGGGCATCGGGAGAGGGAATTATAGTCCAAAACAGGCCACGTGGCTAAATTCTGCTTTCACCAACTTTCCTCCCTTTCTGTCCTCAGGCGGCTGCCTGGGTCAACTTCTTCTTCTGGTGCGTGATGGCCGTGATGGTGTTCGTGGAGTGCTTTGGCCAAAGCTCATCTCGGCCGCTCTGGGGCAGTGGCCGGTCGCAGACTGAAGAGACGGCACCGATCTTTGGGGCCACTTAGGCCTTGATGACGGGGCCACAGTGGAGGAGAAGCCAGCAAGGTGGGGTGGATGGTCCTCGTTGCTGCTGCGAGATCCTTTGAATTCCTTCTGTATTCCCTTCCGTTCTCCTGCGAGAAGATGACTTTCTTTCTGAAATGGCTGCCTCCCTCAGTCAATGTGCCAAGAAGGCAAAGCTTCCTGAAGGAGCATCGGCCGATGTCGGGGACCCAAATCGTTTGTACAACAAAGTGCTGGGAATATGAAAACTGCTGGTAACTCTTTGCTTCTCTCCTTCCCCCAAACAACCAGTTTTCACTGGAAGAAGATACCTTGCCCATAAGCATCAGAGTTCTTCTCTCGTGTATGTGCCTCTCTCTCTCTCAGGTGCCTGCGCATGATGCGCTCAGCTCCACATCCAAGCCTTGAACTAAATGTAGCTGTGAAAAATGTCCAACCACTTCTGTGAGGGAGCTTACAGATGTCTCAGACTCCCATAGGAATCGGCCACTATACCAGTTTCAAAATACAGTCAGCCCTCCGCTTTTGCAAGTTCAGCATTGGCAGATTTAATTATTTAGAGGTTATTTTATTCATTTGATATATTTATTTTTTTAAAAAAAATCTTACTGTATTTGTTCCTGCCACAGAAAAAATATTTTCTCTCTAGGAAAGTCTTGGTCCTCTGCACTGGAGGTCCTAGAGAGAACACTTCTGTAGGCATTGCTAGGTCCTCCAGCATCTTCCACTCGAAGATGACCATGGCATTGTATTGGGGAACCTAGAGATTCTTAGAGAAGTGTGGTCAGGTGAAAGAGATAGCATTTACAATTTTTATTTTTATTCATGGTTTTTCCACTTTTATGGGGATCTTCTGCCCCAAACCCCTGAGCAAGTGGAGTCTGACTGTTATGTCTCTAGTTGTTTGCTATTAAAAAAGTGCAACAGCGGCGTCTTAAATTACTATTTATTTAAATAAACCCCAAAATACAAAAGTGTGGCCCATAGCCTCCGTTCCATAAAGCAACATTGTGGAATAACAAACAAACACTGTTCCTTCCTCTTAAAAAAAGGTAACATTACCAATCGATTCTGAAATAATGGTCTCGTGCGGTCATTCCCCTCGAAGCAACGAAACAGAGATACTCCCAAATTCAGAGACTATTTTCAAGCATGATTTGTAAGTTCTCAGTAGATTTGCCCCTTGTGGCGATTGGTAGCCTGACGGGCTGCCCCAAATCCCATTTTCTGGTCTCTGGGACTTGGTAAATTCCACCCCCCACAAACACACAGGTATTCTGCCACCTGCTTGGTGCTCAGTAGCCGTGATGCACGGACTCCCGGCCCCCTTGCGGACTTTGGGGACAGATGACCCTGCTCAGGTGAGGAGGGAACACAGACACTCACACACGGATCCCATTGCCCTTCAGAGTGGCAGGTAGAGCGAGTACTCTGAGTGTGCCCACTTCCTGACCGGTTTGGCGGTCCTGCCGATCATGGGCAGCTTCTGGGCGTAGCGGGAGACCGGGCTGGGCCCGTGGTGCTGGAGGAAGCACGTCTGGAAGAGGCGGCCCTGGCACCTCCGCTCCACCTGCCGCCCGGCGATGACGAAGCTGAAACGGGGCGCCCCCTGGGGGCTGAAGCGGCACTTCTGGAAGACGTCCCGGATGCCCGGGCGGTGCCCCTGCTGGCGTGAGGCACTGCGGGAGCGAGCCAGGCTGGCCGAGCGGTGCAAAGAGGGGCGCCCACCTGAGAACTCACCCCGGGGACTCTCCTCATCCCGGGGGCTCACTGTGGCATTGGCAGTTAATTGGGGCATCTTGCGTACGGCATCTCCGGTCCCAAAGGCCGGGGGCTCTTTCTTGGCATCGGGGACCTTGGGAACGCTGGCCGGTGGTGGTTCTGGTGGGCACAGCCCCGAGCCCGTCCCAAAACGGGTAGCCAGGCTGTCCCCGAAGAAGTAGTACAGCTCCTGGTAGATCTCGTTCAGGGAGACTTCGGGCGGGTTGGCGGAGATGCCCACCCCTGCCTGTGGCCCCCCACTGCCCAGTTGGAGGAGGTGGCTGGCAATGCCGAAACCAAACTCCACTTGCGGATCCTGAAGGGGGCTGAGCCAGGGACAGCCCTCCCGGGGGCGCCCCTCCCCACTGGCGCCGTCCGCCTGGACCGGCACCGAAACAGACTGAGCCTTCATCTTCAGGAGGCGCTCCACTGCCACCTAGAGGAAGGGAGGAGGAACAGCAGCAGAGAGGGAGTTGGGGGACTTGTTGCTACTGGTAAGCAGAGATTGGGAAGTTGCTTTTTTTTTTAAAGGCAATTCATTAAAATTCATTCCCACGTCAAGGGAAGCGATAGCACTAGTCTATTCTGCTTTGGTCAGACCTCACCTGCAATCATGTGTCTATTTCTGGGCAATCCAAGAAGGATATTGACAAGTTGGAAGACATCCAGAGGTCAAAGGCTTTGGAGTACAACCAAAAGGTCAAAGGCTTGGAAGCCATGAAGTCCTAGGAGGAGCAGCTTAGAGAGATATGTGTATGTTTAGCCAGGAGAAGAAAAGATTAAGAGGTGACATGATAGCCATATTCAAATATTTGAAATGATGCCATATGGAAGATGGAGCAAGCTTGTTTTCTGCTGCTCCAGGGACTAGGACATGGAGTAATGGCTTCAAGCTCCAGGAAAAGAGATTCCATTTTAACATTAGGAAGAATTTTGTGATGGAAAGAGCACTCTGACAGTGGAATCCGCTGCTGCCTGGGAGTGTGATAGAGCCCCTTGCTCAAGAGGTTTGTAAACAGAGGCTGGACGGCCATCTGCAGAAGGGGGCTGGACTGGATGGCCCTTGATGTCTCTTCCAATTTTAGGGTTTTATGATTTTATGAGCCACCAACGGGTCACAGGGATAAAGATGGAGGATGCACCCCTTTTGGTCTCCCCAAGAAGGACTCACCAAAATTGCCCCATACACCTTGTGGCCGTCGGCTTTCACCTGAGCGTTGGAGACGGAGTAATCATCCAGCACAGCCTGCAGGTTTGACCAGTATGTGGAGAGGTGGGGGTAGAGGACTCGCTCCACAGCCTGAGCAGGAGAGGTGGAGAAGCAGAGGGACAGGTCAGCCATTTTGGTCTGGGATAGCAAGACAGCTGAGGGGACCCCGGTTGCAAAGAGCCACTCACCTTCCATCCCAAAGCGTGGAGCCCCACCACGGCCCCGTAGTGGGAACAGAGCGGCCGGACAGGGTCAGCCAGCACCTTCTGGAGCGACAGCAAGATCTGGTGGTAGAGCCCACTCACCAGGTCACCATGAGTCCTGAGAAGGCAAAAGATTTGTTTTTTTATTGTTTACCAAGCAGATTGCAATGCACAGCAGAAGAAAAGGACAACTCCTTGCCCCATGGGAATTGCAAAGGATGCTTTTAAAACTATGTAAGAGGGATGTAACCGATCTGATAATCTGTAAGTTTCTCTAACACCTACCACCCCCAAACTCAAGCACTTCTTTTCTGGGGGAACTCTTGGTGGCTCTGATCATGCTGTGCAGCCCCTTAAAAATTGCTTCTGGTCTTTCTCCTCTTCCTTTCCCTCTCCTTTTCTTGACCTAGTTTGGATCCCAGGTGCCTGCTCATATCTCAGTCTACTTCCCACAGACACACACACAACTATTTTGATATTTGCAGTTTCCCCACTTTCGTGTGGGTCCTCCCCCCTAACCCTAGTGAATATAGAGGGCTGACTGTATAAAGAGATATGGTTTAAGGAGCAACTCTAGTACCAGCAAGAACCCCACAGTCTCTCCCCAAAAACACCGGGATGTAAAAATGGGGGTACATGCGAAACAAAGGGGGCACAGACCGGAAGATGTGCCCCAGCAGCATGGCAGCATAGTCCCGCAGTGTCCAGTGGTCATTGAGGGGGTTGATGGAGGCGGCCAGGGGCTCAAGGACGCAGTACATGACGCTGGCGATGAGGCTCTTGACGTACGAGCCCAGGTACAGGTAGGGGTTCTGGATGAGGCTCTTGGCCACGTGCAGAAGGCGGTTGAGCTGCTCCAAGTCATGGCTCACTGACTTCACCTGCCAGGGAGCCCAAATGGGGAAAACATCATATCAGGAGCAGAAAGCAGGGGGCTTACCTCAGAGTTGCCCTCCACTTGGCTACAAGACCCCAAAATGCATGCTGCTGGGTGAGAACAAAGGCCCATTGTCAGCCCAGTATCCTGTTACTGATAGCAGCCAGCCCAAAAGCCAAGAAGCCATACTACTGGGCTTGGATGCAAACAGCCCCCCTCAGTTCCAGGCAACCTTCATAAGAAATGCAGTTCTAGACCAGGCAACGTTGATTGGGCTCAGTTGTGGGGAAACAGAGCAACAGTGGGGTCCCTCAGGGATGAGAAAAGGCACCAGGGGCGTGGGATCTGTGCCCTCCTCACTCAACTCACCCCGCTCACGACGTAAACGAAGTAAGGCAAGAGGGCTGCGATCTTCGGGTTTGTCTGCAAGTCCTGAAGGGCGACCTGAGCAGGGAGGAACCAGACAGGTGAGACACTGGGGGCCAGAAGTCATTTGCAGCAGTGGGAGGGGACTGGAGGAGGCAGAATCCCACACCTCCCATGAGGCTCACACAAAAGCAAACTGCAGTTGTTGTTGTTGTTGTGTGCCTTCAAGTTGTTTCCAACTTAGGATGACCCTAAGACCACCCTATCATGGGATTTTCTGGGGCTGAGAGTGTGTGATGCACTCAAGGCCATCCGCTTGGTTTCCACAGCCAAGCAGGGAATTGAACCTTGGACTCCAGGGTCATAGCAGTCCAACATTCAAATCACGACACCACCCTGGCACTTGTGTCCTTCTTCATTGATAATTTTTCCAAAGTGAATACAAGTACCCAATAAGGTCACTAATACACGTAAATTCTTTCTCACCACTAGATAACTTAACATTTGTCCACAACCTCAACCAGGACTCCAAAGCCTATCTGACTTGTGGGGGTGGTCCAGCTCACTACAGTTGGTGTGACTTTTCTTGGGAGTCCCATAAATCTCAGTGCACCCCAGCAGTTTCCCTTTTCCAAAACCTGGCAGAGAATTTCTCCCCTCTAGTGTCAGCTGAGACCCCTTCTCTACTCTCTCACCCACCTTCATTAGCTGTGGATCATCTCCCAGCACAGCCCGGGTGACATGCTGGTAATATTTCAGGAGGTCGTCGGTCAAAGCAGAGACAGCACTGGGAACTGGGAAGAGAGAGAGAAAAAAAGTCTTATAATTTCTTTATTCCCTTAAATCCCACCTTTCCCCCCAAAAGGGAACTCAAAGTAGCTTACAAAATGTCCAAGCAAATTCCAATAAAGTCACAAGAAACTTGGCCCAAAAACCCCATAGGAGCAGGTCACCATATTGGACTATTTGGACTCACAATTGGGTTTAATCCCCCCAAATTTGTCTTCTGACATTTCCAGGTTTCCAGCATTTAACAACCATATTAGAGTTAAAAACACACAGACTGGGGAGCAGCCCTCTTTTGAAAAACTGAGATATAACAGTATCAGCATCATCCTCTTCAATGTATATACACTATTGGTCTACGTGGCACTTTGCAAACAAAAGAACAAGAAAAAAAGCCTGTCTTACACCCTGTCCTACCTTGCAGGACTAGAAGTGCAGGCTTAACATCTGGCATGCAAATCAAGAGACCAGTTCTTACCTGACCCCTGTGGCTCCAGGTTGCCTTTCCCATCCAGGTAAGAGACGTGAACTAGAAAGAAGGGGACAGGCTTAGCGACTGAGCTGTCTTATTTGTCTGCTGTTCTAATTTAGGCTCAAATACTGCCACCTGAGGCTTGTTATAGGGGCCCTCTTCTGCATCCCCATCAGTGATACCCCAGGAAAGAGGGGTCCACCCTGGCCTCTCACAATGCCTGGGGCTACCACTGGGGAGCCCCTTGCTTGTGTTCCTCACCATGGTGAGCAGTGTTGGCTGGGAGATTTTGTAGTACAAAAAAGGGAGAAATTTTCTCAAGCTTTGCCCTTGAGTGGGTTTCTTCCCTCCACGGGGCCTCTGGTCCCATTCCCCACAGAACTACCTCTCACAGCAGTCTCTGCACAGCCCTTGGGGATGTTGGTCGACAGGGCCAACTCTACCAAGTTGACCTCGCGGTCCTCTTGAAAGTATAGCTCGCCTTCCTTGAGGGCCCGGAAGGGAAGAGGGTCCTGAGAACCATAGCCACACACAGTCTGTGGGGACAGAAAACACATCACTGGTCAGCCCCGGGAGGTGACAGACACCATTTTGAAGCCAGAGGCCCCCAGGCAGGGATGCCATTCAAAGAACAAAGCCTACTCCCCCCACAACTCAATTATTCACTTGCTTCATTTTAATTTATCTTCAGGGACCCCCATCGTCCACAACTTACCTCCACATTGCTCCAGCGCAAAGCGCGGTTGAAGTCTTCCACCGTCAGTTTTCGCCGCTTGGTGTGCTTCATGAACTGGGAACTGTTCTGAAAGCAAGAGAGAGAAAGAGAGAAATATAATACACACTTTCACACAGAGATATCTTCCTTACACAGAGAAACACCCAAGGGAGTCAGGAACTGTCTTTTGTAAGAGTTTGGAAGGAAGGGAGTCTTGTGTGTCTTGGAGTTGTTTCTGACTTATGGTGAACCATAGGTGAACCTAGAGCAAGCATGGTATAGCGCTCTGCGCATTGGACTACAGACTCTGGAGAGTAGGGTCCAATTCCCCACTCAGCCACAGAAACCCACTGGGTGACCTTGGGCATGTCATATACTCTCAGCCAAAGAAAATCTTGTGACTGTGATAGGTTTGCCTTACGGTTGCCATAAATCAGAAATGACTTGAAGGCATACATCAAGAATAACAAGGTGAACCCAGCATAGATTTTTTCTGTGCAACATTTGTTCAGAAGGGGATTTGCCTTTGCCTCCCTCTGATGCTGAGACAGCATGACTTGTCCAAGGTTACCCAAGGGATTTCCATGGCCGAGCTGGGATTCAAACACTGGGCTCCAGAGTCACAGTCCAAAACTCAGATCATCACCTCATGCTGCCCCTAGGGAGGTCTAAGTGTTTGGAATTTCTATAAGAATGGGCTTGGTTATCTGACATATGGCTGTATATAATAAATTATAAATATGAAGCCTGACAGACAGAGGCCCCAAAAGAACCGATGCCTTCGAATGTGACCCAGTCCACGGTTCTGCCACTTCCAAATCCTTATCCAGCATTCCTTGGGCTACACCCGTCAAGGTCTCCCTCACCTGAGTGGCTTCTCGCAGGCGGTAGCAGACGTCTTCAGCCAGCAGGGCAGCCACCTCGTCTGTCAGCTCCACCCCGGCACTCTCGGCCATCAGGCGCACCGACTCCCGCGGGATCTCCACAAAGCGGCGCTCCTCCCGCTCCGACATGGTGGCAGAGATGGGATCGGAAGGGCACAACCTCCCAGCTGAAACAAAACATCCAAAAAACCCCCCCACAGGTTTAAAATGAGAGTATGGTTTAAGATTTAAGATGGTTTACACTGGACATTGATTTGCTAAAAGCAACTAGAAGTGAAGAGGACTAAACTAAGGCTATTATATGCCTTTTGCTTTCCTTCTTAATGTATTGGAAAATTACTAATAAATATATAGTTTTTCTCCAGGCTAAACTAGTGTACTCCATGTCAGTGGGATGCGAATCCATGCCAAGTTTTGGCTAGCTTTAAAAGAGCTCTCCAAGGTCCTGAACCCCCTTTTCTGGAAGTGTTTCAGCCCCCAGAAAACCAGCATAAAACATGGAATGGACTCTCTGTCCCAATGACCATCATGTCTCACCAACTTTGAATCCAGTTTCTCTACATCAGTGGTTCTCAACCTTCCTAATGCCGCGACCCTTTAATACAGTTCCTCATGTTGTGGTGACCCCCAACCATAAAATTATTTATTTATTATTTACAATGCCTCCCCCCCCCCGGCAAAGGCCACCTCGCCGGTCAGGAACAGGGGGGGCAGGGAGGGAAAGAGGAGCCGCGCATCTCCCACAGGAAAAAACTCCGAGAACCCCCCAGGGCTCTGCTTCTGCTTCGCTCTCGTTTTGGCTGGGGGGGCAGTGTGGGAAAAGTTTCCAGAGTGTTGACCCTGGCCGGGGGGGGGAATGAATCCCAATGCCTTTGTCTTTTGCGCCGGGTGCAGCTCGCCCCCCGGAAAAGCGCCGCCTTGCGCCCCCCGGCCCTTCCGCAGCGCCCCCCTCCGTGGCGAGTGGGGCAGGGGCCGTGGCGAGGAGGGGGCCTGTCCCCTGTGCTGCCGCCGCCCCCCAAGCTGGCCCGTCAGACGGGAGGTTCTCCCGGTAGCGGAGAAGGGGAGCGATTTCAGTCCCTTCTGAACAGGGGGCCGGAGGACGTGAGCGCGTGGTTTACGCATCACCACGGAGGAGGGAATGGAGCCTAAGACCATCGGAAATACGTATTTTCTGATGGTCTTAGGCGACCCCTGTGAAAGGGTCGTTTGACTCCCAAAGGGGTCGCGACCCACAGGGTGAGAACCGCTGCTCTACCTCCTTTCCAAACTATGGCGCTCAGAACAGGACGAAGGAGCCCACAGGGGCTGAATAGGCGCGAAGAGCTACCGGGAGCCTCAGAGGCTTCTCACAACAGCAATAAACTAGGGGGGGCTCTACTTTTTGGACTGCAGCTCCCAGCATCCCAAGGCAAACCCTGGCGGGGGATTATGGGCGTTGCAGTTCCCCAAATATTTTATTTCCCTTTTTCTCCCCGATTCCTGCTGACAGCCAGCCCTCCATAAACCTTCACCATCCTGAGGGGAAAAATTAAAATGAGGAGCAGATGCTGGAAGAAGGAAAAATAAACCATTACAAGAAAGGAAAGGAAAGAGAGGGAGGGGAGGAAGAAAGAAGCCTTGACGGGGGTCGGGAGTGGAAGAAAGGGAGAAATGGGGGGAAGCGACTCACCAGAACTCGACGCCCCCCTTCCTTTGAAACTCGCCCCCCTCCCCCTTCGTGGCTCCAAAAAACATCCACATCTCCACCGAGGAGGCGGGACGACCTCCCTCCTCGCGCTCCCATTGGTCCCTGCGTGACAAGCGGCCCCGGCCAGCCATAGAAAGCGCTGCTGCGAGCCCAGAGCGCCCCCTCTGGATGTTCCGCCCAACCATAGGCCGCCTCCTGTAAGCCTAGAGCGCCTCCTTTTGACTTTAGGGACGTTCTCGCCAATCATAGAGAGGCTCCCGTGAGCCTAGAGCGCCCCGTTGTCTCGGCCTGAGGCGTTTCTCTCAGGCCGACCCGGGCTTAAAAGGGCGCTTCTGACCCGGAAGTAGAAGTGCGGCAGCGCGGGAGCGACGGTTGAGGCGAGAGCGGGTGAGCGGTGGCGAGGCTCCGTAGAGGGGGTGGGTCGGGCCGGGCGTGCCTCAGGCGTCACAGGGTGGGGGGCGGCCTGAGACCCAGTTGCCCCCCCGGGCTGGGAGAGGAAGCGGGGCGCCGCCTCTTGCCTCTATTTTTACTCCTTAAGCGGCGAAATGGGGCCCCTCGGGCTCCCCCAGACTCTCTTTGTTCAGATAAATGCCCAGGACTGGGAAAAGTCGGCGCTTGGGGGGGCTGCATCTCCCATAATCCCCCACCCGGCATGGGGGCCATGCTCGGTGGGCAATTCGGGGAGAAGATGGCAAAGTATTTTTTAAAAAGAGGATTGAGGAATCTTAGGGGGTTCTTTTGCACTGCAGTTCCCAGCATCCAGCTACAGACTCACTGACTACGGACTTTGACGGCGGCGGGGGGATTCTGGGAGTTGCAGCCCCCAAAAGAGAGGCTTTGCCACGCTCTGCGTGCAAACCAGATCAGCAGGATTGTAACTTCTGAACTCCACTTGGCTGAAGTTACGTCGCTTGGCTGGTCTGCCCGCTACGAATTCATGCAACCCCCAGAATCCAGGGACAAACTCCCAGACTATAAGCTCTAATGGACTCCATTGTCTCCTAAATGTGACCCAAAGTAGCTTTACAGTAGCCTAAAAAGGTGCTGCTAACACTATTTCCAAAAGCTTAAAAGAAACTAAATGTCAGCGGTGGTCCCAAAAAGAGATCTTCTCGTGCTCTGCAGCCAGGCCAAAACAGCAGCATGGTAACTCTTGGATCCCACTTGGCTGAAGTTACTTAGCTTGGGGGGTCTGCTCACCACAGATTCACCCAACTCCCAGAATCGAAGGACAGACTCCCAGGCAGTAAACTCTAATGTGGGCTGGAGGATTCTGGGTGTTTATTTGTTCAACTTATCTCCCCATTTTTCTTCCAAATGGGATCCGAGGCAGCTTACAATAATCTAAAAAGATGCTACTAAAACATGACTTGCAGAAGTTTGAAAGAAATTAAATATCAGTTGTAGTCCAAAAAAGAGACTTTGTCGCGCTTTGCAACCCAGCCAAAACAGGAGCATTGTAACTTTTGAACTCCGCTTGACTGAAATTACTTCTGTCTATGACAGAGTGTGTCCCCTACAGGTTCATGAGGGGGCTTATATTTGGGGCAGGGGTGACTTCTGAGGGCTTGATAGGTTTAAGATGACTTGATGGCAGTTACAAACACACACACACACACCAGGCCTACGAGATAGCTGTGTTCCTGGGCATATGCTCTCTGCTTTGGTTTAAAGCCAAAAGCTTGGGTACAAGAAGTGGTGGAAGACAACAGTGGAATGAAGAGCTCTGCTGTTGCCATAACTTTGCATGCAAGTTCTGGAGAGGTTCTGTTTGTATAGAAGCATTGGGTGTGCAGAAGCACTTAGGTAAACTGTCATTTGGGTTTGTTGCAGGGAAATGACTTTAAGCTTTGAAGATCTGAAGTTTGCACTTTCGGTGTTGGAGTGAAAGGCTGAGGGGAAGGGAGAAGGAAAAGCGATAAGAAATGAGCAGAACTTGAGAAAGTTACTTCTTGGACTGCAGCTCCTAGAATTTTCCAGCCAACATGGTCAGTGGCTTGAGGGTTCTGGGAGCTGTAGGCCATGGAGTAGCTTTGCAAGCTTGGGAAAGGAGAGTTGAGTGTGCTTGTTGTTTTGAGTCAGTGTTGAATCCTGGGCACACATCATGCAGCCCAGTGAATGTTCAAGTTTTGTTGACGGCAACTCTAAGGTAAACCTATCACAGAGTTTTCTTGATAAGGTTTGGTCAGAGCAGTTTGCCTTTGCCTTCTGCTGAAGCTGAGAGAGAGTGACTTCCCCAAAGTTGCCTAGTGGGTTTCCATAGCTGAGTGGAGTAGAACCCTGGTCTCCAGAGTTCTAATCCAGTGCTCAGCATCTCTCAGATTCTTAGCATATTTAAATTGGTGGTAGTAGAGAAGAAGAGAGAGGTGCTAAGTATACTCAGGAATTACTAAAAACTTTGAAGCTGTCCAGTGTGAAGGATATTTGTGTCTGCTGGAGCTGTTCTTATGAGAATGACAGACTTGGCAGCAAAGTGAGTATGGAAGGCAGACTCTGAGGCGTTGGGCCATCATTGCTTCTGAGCCGTGGGCCGTCTGAGCCACTCCCTGCCTTGCTGTGTCTTGCCAAAACTCCTAGGCTTTAAAAGGTGTCCCGTCTTGGGTCTGGGTTGCCTCATGTACACCAACGCTGATGTTGAAAGGGAATGGTTGGGTGGGGCAGAGAGGTTCCTTCAGGAATGAAGCCTGGAAAAAGTGAGAAGGTTGGAACCCGGGATGGAGTGAAAGGGTGGAAGCTCAGACAGCAGAGAGGTGGGTAAGTTGCAGCAAATGGGAGCAACCAACCCAGCTCTGTGTGTGGCTGCATTTTCTCTCCTTATATGTGTGTGTTGGAGGCTCACATTTTCCTTGCTCTTAAGGACGCATAATTTGCCAACCATAGCTACCAATCCTACACTGACATTCTGAAAGCCTCAGGCTGCTGAGTGTTTCTGTGGGTTGTTCTGCCAGATGTTGGCAATCACATCCAATGAGCAAACGTTTGTTGGTGGAGGCACCTTTTGATGCTCAGAGAGCTGCCAACAAGACAGAAGGTTCCTTCTGTGTTCGGGCAGGCATCCAGCTGAAACCCAAGCAGTGATTTTAAATCATCCCAGTTGTCCAGAAGGCAGGTGATGTGATGGTTGAGTTGGGAGGCTGTCTGTTTTGTAACTAAGGGGTTAAGTGTAAAGAATCCCTATCTTCTCTCTTCCTTGCTGTCTTCCACCACTCTGTCCTGCAAGGGAACACCAGTATGAACATCCTTGACTGATATAAAAAGGCCTGAAAGGAGACTAGAGCTTGGGAAAGCTCTCTTTCCTTTTTTTGAACTACAGCTCCCAAAATCCCCACCCAGCAGAGCTTGGAACAATTTCCTTTTTGCAATTATAGTTTCCTGCTAGTAGAGCTTGGGATAATTCCCCTTTTGGACTAGAATTCCCAGAATCTCCCAGCTGGCAGAACTTAGGAAATTCCCCTTTTGGACTACATGCTGGCTGGGCGATTCTGGGAATTGTAGTCCAATCCCCTCTCCAAACGCTCTCAAGCTCTGGTCTGAACCAGACTCTACAACAGAGGTGTTAATCATGGTGTTCTACTGTAGGATCCAGCATTCCTTATCATTAGCTATGACTCTCTCTCCCGAGCCCCAGTTTCTTGTGGCTGTTTTTTATGCTCTTTGTTGGGGCGGGGGTTGGCTTTCCCTCTCTTCTCTCCCCTTCTCTGCAACTCTGTTATAACATTTGACTAATCTTTCAATTTCCTTTGCAAGCCCAGTGGCAGCCAAAATGACCACCAGCCAGAAGCACCGGGACTTTGTGGCCGAGCCCATGGGGGAAAAGCCCGTTGGCACTCTCGCTGGCATTGGGGATGTCCTTGGCAAGAAGCTGGAAGAGAAAGGCTTTGACAAGGTACCTTGGATATGACAGAAAAAGTAGAGCCAGCTGAGGGGATGGAGGGTGAACATGGAGCCAGTGATGTTTCCAGTTCTTGGATAAATCTGGGCCTTTTTGTGCAGATCATGTCGGAAGAGCTAGCCCGATTCCTGGCATTGTAATCTCAGGGAAATCAAGATTTGGGCCAGTGCAGTTGGGCACAGGCTGGTATCTTTTTAGTGACATGTGTATGTATATGCCCCTTTTTGGATGGGTCACAGAAGACTGTTTTCTTGTCCTTGAGCTCCATCTGAAAATCTCCCCTGCCCCCATCCATAGCCGTTATGCCTTGGGGGCGGGGGAGCAGTGGCTCTTACTGGTTCAGAGGGAAGGGAGAGTGGATGCAATTCCAATGTGGAAGAAGTGGCTGGTCTTGGCTTGGGGAAGGAAAGAAATGAGGGTGTGCTCACAGTTGGGAATTCACTTTTCTTTTCCTTGCTCTCAGAGCCCAGACCAGGCGCATCTTTATTTTTGAAATACCTTCCTTTATTTACCGATCAATAGGAGTAACTCCTGAGGCTTAACAGCTGTATGGTGGCACATAATTCTGCAGGGCAATGTTTGCACACCCGGACTTCCACAAGAGTCCCCCAATGCAAATGTGAAAAAAGGAGAGACTCAGAGTGTGCTCCTTTGGCAGATCCTGGGAGCTACTTCCCCTTGTAACCTGTTGCAGACCACACACTTCCTTGACAGAAACACTGTCTTGAAAAAAGAAAGAAATGTTGGTTTTAAAGTTGTTGGGGTTTCAGTGGCTTGCCACCAAGCTTCCTCTTTTGAAGGGGAATTCCCAGTTTGCTTGTGAAATTGGGCAGTGTGGTTTGGTGAAAGTGTGCATGTTGTGCCCCTTGATTTATGAGTATTCACGTTTTATTCCACACCCCAGGGGGCACACGTACCATACTGCCCTCTCCGTAAACTTTTAACAGCCCTCTGGGGTAGTTTTCCTGTACTCTCAGCAAAGGTGGCTGGCTGAAGGTCTTCCAGTAATCTGTTACAAGAAGATCTTGTAACAGATCTTACAATTCCCAGCATCCTTTGTCCTTCCCTAGATGCTCTGTGGTTCCACAGCGTCGCATTGTTGGTGCTTTCTTTGCCTGACTGTCTTCCCGGTAGCTCATCCGTGTCTCGTTTTTTCTCTTTCCATCCTCTTTTGCCAACCCTGCAGGCGTACGTGGTGCTTGGTCAGTTCTTGGTGCTGAAGAAGGACGAGGACCTCTTCCGCGAGTGGCTGAAGGACACCTGCGGGGCCAACGCCAAGCAATCCAGAGACTGTTACGGCTGCCTGCGGGAATGGTGCGACGCCTTCTTGTGAACCTCGTCTCTCCTAGTTGGGTGGAGGCTGTTGGCTTTTTTGTAGTTAGCTAGAGGTCAAACCTTCCCTCCCCCCACCATCTGTGTTTACTCCTTTATAAACCTTTCAGTATCTACAAAATGTCATTGGGGGCTGTTACCCCCTACACACCTGAAAATCAAATGCTTTTTAATCTAACCAAGCCCCTCTTTTTCCCCCTTCTGGGGTGAGGGAGAGTAAGAGTTGAGAAGGGGAGAGAATGTTCCCTTTTAGAGCTCCCTAGGGTCTGGTCTCTTCTGTGTGGCTTTCAGTGACCACCTCACCCCACCCCTTGCATTAATTCAACCACCCAACTCTCCGTGCCTACAGCTCTTGGGGGAGAGTTCTCCACACACACTCCCCTTGGTTTGAGATTTAATGTTTGATTTCTTGAAAACAAGAGATGTTTGTCTGTAACATTTCTAGCTTTGCCCCGTTCTTTGATTCTCCCCTTCTCCCTACACAACTTTTATATGCCACCTGCTTTTAAACGGCAGGTTCCACAAATCATTGTCGAGTTTTTAAAACAATAAAAATCAGCTGTGTGTTGCTCAGCATGGCTTGAAAAATGAATTTCAGTGACTGATGGGGTGGGCAGATGATATGGTGCGTTGGTGGAAGTAGGTTTCTCTGTTGGGGTGGAGAGATGAGAGACTCCAAACTGTGGGTTGCCCCCCCCCCAAAAAAAAGTTCTAGGAATGTGTGATGGGAATACAGCACTTCCTTGGGGCCAGCTGAGTTATTGGTCTGTTTATCATGACAGGACAAGACCTCTATTGGACTCATTCAAATACAGTAGTCTCCTTGCCCTATCTGTGGTTTTGCATTCCACGGCTTCCCTACAGACTTCCCTCCCTCTGCCCCAGTCCGTCCCCTGTCATCCAGGCGATGGTACCCATGCAACCTGCTCTGGGTCCTGCCACCCACATCTTGCCTGACTGTCTGTCCACCCCCCACTTTACCTGCGCCTCTGCCAATGCCATCACGGGAAATGGTTCTGGTGTCACCAGAAGTAGCCCTCTAGCTCAGCAGGGACCATAGAAAGGCTTCATCCTATCCCATAATAAAAAGCCTTTCTATGGTCCCTGCAAAGCTAGAAGTTCCAGTACTGTCCTCGGCTTCAAGCATCCAGGGGGTTCTTGAAAAGTATCCTCCATAGATAAGCGGGGGGAATATTGCGTTGTCTGTTGATGATGTTCAGAGAAATTTTTTTAAATATACTGAGGTTGTTATTAAAGAGGCTTGAGAGCGCTCCGTCGGACACCACAGTACAAAGGTTATTAGATAGGGAAGAAACAAAGGTCGTGGATTTGGGTCTGGTGGGTCAGTTCTGTGTTTCATAGCTGGTGCGAGTTGGCCTCTTTAGGGAGCCTACGGTTAATGGTTGCTAAACTCAACAAACAGCCGCTCAGTGCCCTGCGAGCTGCACAGCAAACGGGACGGAGCGTTTCCAACCTGTTTTTCAGGAAGGAAGTTTCATTCAGATTAGCTCAAATCGCGGGTTGGGAACACTCTCGCCTTCCCGCCCTGGGTATCGCTTATGGCTGGCCGCGTCTGAAACCTGATTTAATCCATGCTGGTCTAGGACCGTAATAAATGTATTGATTAATTGACCCGATTTAATTTGATTTAGATCCAGCGTTAACGTAAGGCGGCTTGCAAGACGGTGTGAATGTCACTCCAGTGCTAAATGGGGAGTAAAGTATCCAGAAGCCCAGCAGACCTGTTAGAAACCAGGTTGCTTTTCTAAGCAAGGGGCTCAGATTGGGAGCAGATTCCATATACTGGCGTCGCTGCTTGATTTTGTCCATTCTCGAGTCTCCTTGCTGTCCGTGTCAGTAAAGACCCTTTTCCCTAAAAAGGGGCCGTGCCTTTTTTTGGCTGGGGCCCCCATCGACTTAAGCCAGCATTCCCAATGATGGGGGACCGTGGGAGCTGCCTGCCTCTCCCAGCCCCTCCCACACAGCATCATCCATCCCCACCCAGCAGCCCTTGAAATATGCTAGACTGGGGCTGATGGGTGCTGTAGTCCAGCACGGGGGTATGGGGGGAAGGCTGGCTGGAGGTGGAGGGAGGAGAACCAGGAAGGCTCCCCTCTGGGATTTCGCCTCCCCCCAAAGGAACGAGGGAGCAGAGGAGGCTTCACGGGGATTCTGGGAGCTGCAGTCCAGAAGAGCTGCGCACAAAGGACTGGGGGCGGGGCTGCGGGGGCGAAGCCGCGCCTTCTTGTGGGCGGGGCGGCCTAGTTTCGTGGAGGGCGGTGCGTCTGGCGCCTCAAGCCCCGCCCCTCATCGCCGCCTCCTTTCCCCGAGCCGCTCTTCGCTTTGCAAGGGCAGAAGATGGCGTCGGTGCCGCTTCTTCGGAGGCCCCGCCTCTCTTTTAGCGGATCCCCAATGGGGGCGGCCCCTGGCCCGGAGGCCCCGCCCCTCACTCTGCAGGACCAGAATTTCTGGGCGGGCCCGACCGGCCGAGCGGAGTCTCCTCAGTCCGTGTGAGGATGGCGACGGCGACGGTGGTTCTGCTCCTCCTGGCCGCCGCCGCCGCCTCCTCCTCCTCCTCCGGGGCCGCCGCCGCCGCCGCGGTGATGGCCGGAGGGGCGGCGGAGGTGGACGTGCGGGGCGTCGGGGCCCGGGAGGCGGCGCGCTTCGCCCTGGCCCAGGCCTTCCAGGGGCGCTCGGGGGCCGGCCCCGCGGAGACCCGCCGCCGCCGCCGCCTGTGGGCGCTGCGCTCGGCCCGGAGCCAGGTCGGTGGGGGGCAGAGCGGGCGGGGGGGTTATTGTGTTGATTTAACCGTCATCATAACAATAATTTACTTCTCACCCTCCTCTTCCAACGGATTAGTTGCCCCTTTTTAAAACAGTACAAGCTGCTTTGGATCCCGTGTGGGAGGAAAGCCGGCATAAATGCGGTAAATAGTTGCGTGCATGATTGACAGGCCTGTGGGGCCTCCGATGGGTTGCCGGCACAACAGCCCTGCCAGGTAGGTCCAGCTGGGGGATGCTGAGTACCTGCTCCCCCGCTTCCTTCCCTCCTCACAACAGCCCTGTAGGGTAGGCCAAGCAGAGGCGGGGAGGGAGGGAGAGAGAGGGGTCCAGGGTCTCCTGAGGTGTTTCTTGGGGACTGGCTTCTGACTGTTGGCACAACAGCCTTGCAAGGTAGATCAGGCTGAGAAAGGGGGGGCCAGGACTGGCCCAAAGCCACCCAGAGAGCTTTATGCTTGCCTTTGATGCTCTGCTCCCTCCCCTCTTTATCTGCACCAAAGCCCTTCAAGCTCTCCCCCCGCTCTTAAGGAAAAATCTGTTAATGGAGATGGAGAGAAAATGGGCTCCTGGTGCCTGAAAGCAAGTTATCTGGGGCAGATAATTTACCTCTTTTGCCCACAATGGTCCGGCCTGTTTGGGGTGGCAGAGAAGAATCCTTCCCACCCCCTGTTGCCTGAGAGGCTTTAAAACCGGAGATGGATTTAAAGGCACGGCACCTCCGTTGCTCCATTTCTCCACTGAATCTGCTGAGGGCCACAGGTCTAAATAAAAAAGAGCCAAAAGGCAGGTGAGGAGGGTCTCTTTCCTGCCCCCCCACCTACCCGCTTTGGGCTGACTGGTCTCCCATGCTCTTGGGGCAGACAGTCTGCTCTGGACTTTAGTGCGAACCTTAAAGGAGGCATCCAAGGTGCTCTTTGTTGATGCTTTGGGTAGTTCCTGTGAAAACTGAGGCTAAAACCCAGAGCGGATTCACACACACACACACACACACACACGCAGCACCTCCAACTTCCATGGTGAAGGAACACGGTGTTATCGGACTTGCAATCCACTTACTCTGATGTAATTACTCTGGATGGGTTTCGTCAGGATCAGCTGCTTTAAAAGGTATAATGTCGGGTTCTTGTGTGAATCTTCCAAGACAGTTCCGGTCTCCCTGCCCTCCTCTCTAACGAAGGGACTTCTGGCTAATTGGAAATCTGTTGCCGATCTTGACCTTGTGTTGTATTGATTCTAATTGATGCTGACCTGCAGGGAATGAGCCTCCGGGCTGAGCCTGTGAGACCACGGAGGTGTTAATCCATTTCCGACTTAAGTTGCAGGAGAACCAGGTCAGTCACGTAAAGGGGGGGCTTGCTGTGCCCGGGAGACTTGTGAGGAAGCTGTTCTCCCCCAGCCTCCTGCTGTTTCCATCTTGGCTGGGAGCCCCTTACCCGGAACCGTAGAGAAACTCTTATCTCCAATCAGGGGATGCTCTTGTCTCCAGTCGGGAGAAACTCTTCCTTCCACTTGGGAGAGACTCCATTTGGGAGTAAATCCAGTTGTTCTCAGTCTGGATAAGCACTTGACTCCACTCAAAAATCGCTCTTGCCTCCATTTGAGAGACAATCTTGTTTCCAATCAAGCAGAGCTTTTGTCTCCAATCAGCTTGTGACAAAGATAAGTCTTCAATCAACTTGTGACAGAGGTTTCTCCAGTCGAGGGAAGCTTTGGCTCCATTTAGGAGAAACTCTTGTCTTCCATGGGGAGAAACTCTTGTTTTCGATCTGGAGAAGCTCCTGTCTCCAGCCAGGACAAGCTCTTGTCTCCAGTCGGCTTATGACAAAGACAGGAGCCTTCTGCTTGATCTGAGATAAAATCCTGTGTTTTATTCTTTGAATAGCGGGAATAGGGCGCCATGGAAGCTTATGTGAACATATGAGTGAACGGAGGGGATAGGATGTGTGTCTGTTTTTGTCCTTGGTGAACGGTGTGCACAAAGAGGTACGTACCGGCAGCAGTCCTGTTTGCTGCTGGAATTAAGACACCCGCTGGGGACCCAACCCTGAACTAATTCACCTTTCTCTGCAAAAGACTCCCTTCCTCTTTTTTAGACCTCTAGTCACCCGAGAGAATGTTGAACCATCAAAAGCAAAGAAATGCCAACTTGCAGTTGTTGGGCTAAAAAAAAAACAACTCCCGGTGTCAGCAGTATGTCTGGCGCTGGTGACGCCGTGTGTTTTGACATGGTGGTTGTTCTGTGTGTTGTGCTGATGGTGTGTAGCTGGGAGCCTCGCTTTGAAAACCAAGGAGTGGATTACTGCGTGTGATAATCACAGTTGTGTGTAGTGTGTTCATTTTTTCCTCCCAGCTTCTGCATCTGCTTCCTTTTTTACCAAAAACCCACAGCCACTCCTGCCCTGTCCCAGTTTGTATAAAACCAGTTTGTTTAGCCCCCTGGGCTGTATTGCTGGGGGGTTTCTCCCTAGCTTGTATGCTACAGTCTTGTCTAAAGGCTTGTCTGAAAACTCCTTTCTGGCTTCCAGGTGGTGAAGGGGGTCAAGTATTACCTGGACGTTGCCCTGTTGAAGAGTCAGTGCGGAGGGAGCCAGCATCTGGTGGGTCAGGATGCTTCCCATTGTGCCTCTCTGGGAGAGCCAGAACAAACGGTGAGAACCAGTTTTGTTCTTTTAAACCATTTTAAAACCATTTCAGACCATTGAAAAGCAACAAATAAAAAGCCACTGCGTGTTCACTCCCCCTTTCCCCTCACGTGTTATCTTGTGACCTGGCCTTGGCTGAATCGGTTTTGCCTGAACTTCCTCTCCGAACAAGGACAGCTCAGTGGAACTGTCAGCTGGTGGATAATCCCCCTTGTAGCTTGGAGGGAAGAACTCTGGAGCAGAGATGGGAGGGGAAAAAACTCAGCCGTTATGAAATGACCCTATGAAAAATTCATGGGGTTACCATAGGTCGACAGGCAAATTGAAGGCACGTACCTGCACACAGACATTTTAGCCTCCCTAGAGAGAGAGTACCAAAACCCAGGAGCAGCCATCAAGAATGCCTTTGCCCTTCAGTTGTCATTCCTGGTGTCTTAATGGTGCTAGGAAAATGGCGGTTCCCTTTCTTGGGGGCTGGAATAGAGCAGCCTGGGGAGTTTGCAGCTGCTGAGGGCCACAAAAAAAGCCCGGAACTGTCAGTCAAGTTAAGATTTGCCCTTTCCAGCCTAGTTTCCATCTGTCCCACTGACCTTTGTTGCCTGTCTTCAGCTGTGCTCGTGTGCCTTGAATGCACACATGACTTGTCTCTGTTTTTGTTTTCTCTGTTCTTTTCTAGTCATGTCATTTTGAAGTTTGGGTTCAGCCCTGGGCAGGCAGGAAGCAACTGCTTAAGCAAGAGTGCCGTCTGGCTGGTAAGTCAGGTCTGACTCAGACCGCCTGAAGCAGCAACAAACCCAAGTTGACAGGGCCCACACCTCACCCCCTCTCTGAACTGGCAGCAGAATCAAAATCTGCCCAGGCAGAGACTTCCAGTTGGGAAATGTTGTCTGTGAAAACAAGTAGGAGGCAAAACAGGTGAAAGGAGACGGAGGCTGGGATGCTCTTGGTGACATACTTGCCTGTTTCTTGAGCTTATCCCCTTGTAGGCCTTGTTTTGGGTGGGGTGCAAGGGCTATTCACTTGTACTCCATCCAAAACCTTCTCCACGGCAGCTGCCAAATCCTGTGGGATGCTGTTACAGCCATTGAATGGCCAGGGGACGGGGAGGGAGCTGACAAATCCATTAGGATGGCCTCCCATTCCCTGAGCTGGCTTCTGCAGCACTGATAATGCACGCTGTTCAGGCAAAAATTTGGCCTTTGTATGAAAGAGTTGCACCCAGGCCAGAATCTCACAGGTGCTGTGGAGCAAGTCCTTTGGCTCTATTTGGAATTCAGTGACGTAAAACTGAAACGCCTGTGTATGAAACATTTATTTAGCTATGGATTTCCTACACTGCAGTGGGTTGGACAAGATGACCCTTGGTGTCCCTTATATCCTCTTTAAATTGTGTTACATGTTTAATTTCTTGTTGTTCCGGCCTTGCTCCGTAGGGAGAGGAAAGTAAGAAATAATAATAGGTAATTTTATTATTACCAGTGGTTTTGTTTAGTTTTAAAGTATTGGTGTTTTAATATGGTTGCTTATTTAATTGCTTTTTTAAAACTTTTTATTTGTGTGCTTTCCTTTGATTCATGTGTGAGCCTCATTCAGGAAAGGGGGAGGGGATGAATTGAATAAATAAATAGATTGACAGGTAAAAAGGTATCACATTTGGGGAGATCTAGCAGGCATGGATTCTCCCTTTATCCTGCTTGCTTTGGAAGCTCTTATTTCGCTTTTCCTCCAGAGCCCTCCGAGGTAGCCCAGGCAGCAAAACTGGGAGCATGGGAAGTCCTTCACTTCAGTACCCCTGGTGTGGATGATGAGGAATTGTCCCCAGAGGAGAGGCTCCAGCAGGTGGGTGTCCCTTTCCCTTGGCACTTTCCTTCTGAGGTCAGGCCGTGAGGCCCCTTGATAGGGCAAAGTACCTTCAAAACTTAAGATCTTTTCTTTTTAAGATTGGAAACCATTTATGGACTTTTGGATTCCGAACAATGCAGTAATTTGTGGGTACAACTGTTAGTTGAGAGTCAGCGTGATGTAGTGGTTTTGAGTGCTGGACTATGACCTTGGAGATCAGGTTCGATTCCTACTTGGTCTTGGAAACCCACTGGGTGACCTTGGGCACGTCAGGCACTCTCAGGGTCACCATAAGTCAGAAGTATTTGGAAGGCACACAGCAACAAGCAATGCCTTTAAGTTTTATGCATTCAGTACCAGCCACAGTTCCTCACAGCTTGTCATTCAAACACACACACACAGAACATATTTTCCTATTTTGGAAATTAGGAGAGAAATCTTAGCTCAGTGGGCTGTTTCCAGATCAAATGGGAAATGAGGGGATTACGCCATCTCACTTCCTTAGGGAGATGGGAGCATTTTGTGTTGCCTGCTTCCTCCTAGCCAGAAGGTGGAGAGTGAGCCCTAGTGCCACGAGGACTGGGAGGGATGAAAGGGAGCTAACTAAGCAAATCCATAGAGTGCCATGAATTCTTCCACAGAGTTCCTCCCTCCATCTAGTTTCCCTGTTCAAGGACTTTGTGACCACCTACAAGAAGAGCTACAAGGACAAAACAGGTGAGTACTTGGCAAAGGGATGGTTCAAAGAAAGACGTGGGGATGTGTGGGAAGACCCAAGTGTCCCCATTTCCAAGCACAGCCTCCTGATTGGCTAGTGCAGATCATATGGCCTACATTAAAAGGTTCAGGAGTTGGGCTGATTTCTCAGCCCACTCTGTTGTTCAGATCTTCCTGCTGGCTTGTGGCACTGTGCCGGCTGAGTCCCATATAGCAGGGGTTGGGAAAATGTGGTCCGTGGGTCATAATACATAATATATTTGTCTTCCCCAAGCAAAATTTTTGTAAACAACTGGATTTTTTTAAAAAACATATTCCCCAGTATCCCTCGGCGTGAGAGAAATTTCACCACTTATTGCTCCTCTGCAACTATTTTAGACCCAAAAATGTGCCTAGCAGGAAGTGGCCTTCTGATCACTTCCTGTTGAAGGAAGGGCCTCTCCTGGGCCTATAATGGCATAAGTGGTTATCCCCAAAACACTACAGAGTTGCTTCTTAAAACCTCTATGCGTCATTGGGGTGCATTTTGGTTTTAAACATGGGGAAAACTCTTGCTTTTGGGGTGGCAGAGGAGGGTGTGACTCTCCCCCAAGTACTGCTGGAGAGAGTCAATGTTTCCTTCTTAACCTCTGAGAGTTGCCCATCTCTGCCATAAACCCAGTGGCAGAATCTAGCAACATGCTAAGTAGCTGACAGCAGAATCCAACACATGCTAAATATTACTGGCGCCTGCTTTTATTAAAGAAGAGCAACACTGATATTGCAAACATTCTTGTTTCTCTGGGCCCTCTTCTGATCAGAGACTGAGAAGCGCTTCCGGATCTTTGCTGAGAATCTGGAGAAGGCCCGTGTCATTCAGGAACTGGATCGGGGTACAGCGGAGTATGGTGTCACCAAGTTCAGCGACCTCACAGGTAGGCAAGAAAGAGGTGATAACCGATTGCTCCTCCGGAGAACAGATCCTGCTTTCTGCCAGATGGTGGCAGCCGATGGTTTGGCAACTGGCGTGTGCTGACACTCTCCACACGCAACACAGCATCTCCTCCAAAGTCTTTCCTCTGGAAGTTCAGCATGTAGCCTTCTCTTTGTCTCCTTCTAGAGGAGGAGTTCCGCTCCATGTACTTGAACCCATTGTTGGCTAAGCAGCCTGTCCGCCCAATGAAAACGGCACCCATCCCCAGTGACCCGGCCCCAGAGGAGTGGGACTGGCGAGACCACGGGGCAGTCACGGCGGTCAAGGACCAGGTGGGTCTCCCTCTGTTTGCCATGTGCCCACCAGCTGCTGGCCCCAGTGGGGGAATACACTCTCCATTGAGGCCTAATGAGTTGTTAGTCTCAACGAGAGTAACTCTGTTGAATCAGCTGTAGTATTGATTTATCTATCTTCATATCCTGCCTTTCTCCCACTAATGGGACTCAGGGTGGCTAGCAACATGTTTAAAACAATACAAAACGTTCATACAAGTGTAAATATTAAATTTAAAAAACAATGATGAAATTGATTACAAACTTTATACACTATAACATTATTATTATATAACATATATTATTATATAGTATATGTAAAATATACATTTTATACATTAAAATTATACATTAATATATAAAGATATACGTTATACATTGTATACATTTTTCATTATACATTAATATGCTAAAATGTATGTTATACAGTAAAAATATTAAAGTACATTAAGTAATGTACGAAGCTTAAAAACAGAACCACACAATGTTAAGAACCCAACCCTCAGTTTGTAAAAGTCTGATGGCGCAAAAATGTTTTTACTTGCCTTTGTGTTGACTCACCCTGGAAGAATATGAAGTCTGTGGGTTTAGCCTGTTCTGGCTGAGACTAAAATAATTGGCTGTCATTAGTGGTGGCAATACTGAACACGGAGCGTGTTCTCCTTGTTGTGTTTCTCATCACTTCCTGAATGTTTTCTCATTTTGACAATACCTGCTGGTGCCTAGCCTGTTGAATAAGTGGAGGATGCCTGTGCTTTGTGACTTCAGAGCTCTGGATTATTCCCAGTTCTTGAGCAGGAGCAGCGTTTGTGTCTCAACTAGTCTGGGCTTCTTGAACTAAGTCTTCCCTGGTCTCCTCTCTTTTCCCCCCCAACTCTCAGGGCGCCTGCGGCTCATGCTGGGCTTTCTCCGTCACAGGAAACGTGGAAGGACAGTGGTTTCTGCGCAAGGGGTCCTTGGTCTCACTCTCAGAACAAGGTAGGTGATCAGACAAGGGATGCGTTGAAGCCTGGCACTCTCTGTGAGGCATTCTGTTCTGTGTGTAATTCCAGGTTTCTCCAAGACTTTGTAGGATGCTGAACACCGACAGATGTTACAGCAGCCTGTCTTCTTTTCTCTCTCTCTGTGCAGAGTTGGTGGACTGTGACGCCCTGGACCAGGCCTGTGGAGGGGGACTGCCATCCAATGCCTACGAGGCCATTGAGGGACTTGGTGAGTCTGGCTTTGGCCTACCCCCCCTCCCCCCAGTATTAGAATAGTTTCAAATACTGGCAAGGCACAGCCGCCATTTCACAAACTCAGGAGCTGCTGGGTGTCATGAGCAAGAAGGGGCCAACAGCCATGGAGTGGAGCTGCCGCTAAACGGGATGGGTGTGGCCTTGGGGTCTCCAGCCAGTGGGGGGGCTCCCACTGCCACCGCCCCCAGTCCCTCCCCAATAGGCAAGATGGTGTAGGCTGTGTTCTTAGCAAAGGAAGAGTGGAATGGATGTTTCTATTGATTCATTTAAGATATTGCCATTCCACCCAGCACTCAAGGGTCTTATGTGTATGAAAAAAGTATGTTAAACCAGTCAATTAAAATCACGCAGCATGCAGAAAACAAAAAAAACCCCAGATTTAAACATTAGGACCCAAAAAGGGTATTAATCAATTGAACAGTTCAAATAAAATCAATTTAAAAACCAGTTTAAACCTTTTAGGAAGATTTTAAAGCACACTTTTCTTGCTGCATGCTTTCAAGGTGTTTCCCACTCATGGTGACCCTATCACTGGCAAGTCAGAGATGGTTTGCCATCAGCACCCTCCTCTGAGGCTGAGAGAGTGGGACTTGCTCAAGGTGGCCCATGGGGTTTCCATGGCTGAGCAGGATTTGAACCCTGGTCTCCTGAAGTCTTAATCCAGCCCTACAGCCTAGCCATTTCCCTTCTTTCAACTGACTGTCCCTTCTTTGCCATCATGGCTTCTTCCTGCCTTTTCCCAGGCGGCCTGGAGACAGAGCGCGACTACAGCTACGAGGGGTACGAGCAGAAGTGCAACTTCTCCAAGGACATGGTGGCTGTTTACATCAACAGCTCCGTGGCCATCTCCCGGGATGAGAAAGGTGAGTATCTGAGAGGATGGTGGCGTGATGTGGGCCTGGGGGAGCAATAACAAAGGAGAAGCTTGCGCCTGCTGTTACCTTTATGGGGGTGGGCACCTGCCGCAGGTGAGCTGCCCCTCTGCCTTTTGATGTCTGTGCCTTACATCTAGCCTCAGTGCCTTACGCCTCCCCTGTCCTCCCTCTCTCTCTGTCCCAGAGATTGCAGCCTGGCTGGCAAAGAACGGACCCATCTCCATCGCCCTTAACGCCTTCGCCATGCAGGTGAGGATCCAGTCCCCTTTTGCGGAGGGTGGTCTGTCTTTCTCTTTGTCTTTTACCACAATATTTATCTTCCTAATATACAGGAATATTTAAAGTTTTCAATATTAAAATGTTTATATCCCTCCCTGTATCATAAGGAACAGAGGCTGTGTACCCTAACCGCACCAGATCCCATCTGATCTTGGAAGCTAAGCAGGGTCAGCCTGGGTTAGTTGGATGGGAGACCACCAGCGAATCCCAGGGGCTGTAGTCTATATTTTGCCAGTTCCTTCTTCTCAGGATTCCTTGCCTAAGAAAAGCCTGTGAAATCTATGGTCGCCGTAATTTTACAGGCGATTTAAGGGGGGCTTTCATAGGATATATTCTTAGGCAAGGAATGCTCAGATCTTGACAGGTTTTTTGAAGGCACATCAAAAGAAATGCATTTTAAAAATCTGAAACAGTTCAAAATTGCCAAAAGAAGTGAACAGGGTGAGGTGGGATGAAGCCAAAAAGAGCCACGTGGAAGAATTTTGCTAGGGGGCTATGGATTTCCTCTGAGTCTTTTTCTTTATTTCTTCCTCTGCCTATAGTTCTACAGGAGGGGGGTCTCCCACCCCTTCTTCCTCCTTTGCAATCCATGGATGATTGACCATGCAGTCCTCCTGGTGGGCTACGGGACACGTAAGTGGCTGCTTTGCTTTGTATGCTGGAAGCATCCCAAAAGGCAGGGGTTGCCTCCTCTAGAGCTGTAATCTGGAAGTCTCCTCTCCTCCATTTTGCTTGTGATCTGTTGGATTGTCTTTTTTCTGTTCTAGGCTCATACCAGATCCCCTTCCCATAGGTGGAAGCCATAGGTCTTGCTGTGGACTCTTAACTCTAGGCCTTTGTTCTGTTGTGCCAAGCAAACTTGCTTTTACATCTTTCCTCTTTTTAAAACCAGTTTTGTGCAATGTTGCCACATAACAGGATTGACACAGAATAAATCGAATATCAAAAACACAATAAAAACACGCGGAAAGCCCCAGTAGCCAAAGAGCAGATTGAGGAACTGGCTTGGCTGCATCTTCTCATATTCCTCCTTCATTCCATTTTCCAGGGGGAACTATTCCATTCTGGGCAATCAAGAATAGCTGGGGTGAAGACTGGGGAGAGAAGGTAAGCCTGGGGGAATGGTCTTTGCTGCCCAAACCTTCCCCATCCTTTCCTTGTCCCCACCACAGCCAGTTTGTGTTGTAAGGCCTGCTTTTATAGAATCATACATTCGTGGAATCCTAGAGTTGGACGAGACCCCAGGGGCCATCCAGTCCAACCCCGTTCCGCCATGTAGGAATGCACAGTCAAAACCCTCTCTTTGACAAATGGCCATCCAACCTCTGTTTAAAAACTTCCAAAGAAGGAGAAGCCTTCACTACATTCCACTGAGGCAGCAGCAGATTCCACTGTCGAACTGCTCTTACTATCAGGAAGTTCTTCCTAATGTTTAGGCAGAATCTGTTTTCCTGAAGTTTGAAACATTGCTGCATAGTGTCCTAGTCTCTGGAGCAGCAGAAAAGAGGCTTGCTCCATCCTCCATTATGATATCCCTTCAAATATTTAACCATAGCTACCATGTCGCCTCTTAACCTTCTCTTTTCCATGCTAAACAGACCCAGCTCCCTAAGGCACTTCTCAAAGGGCATCTGCCCACTGTGGGGTGGGACCCTCTTGTGTGTCCCACCAGTAAGGCAAATACAGTAAGGATACAGGAGCAGGGCCTTCTTTGCTGAATGCCTTCTCTTGGAGGCCTGATTGGGGCCAGTGTGGGCTTCATTTGGCAATAGGGGAAAACATACCAAAGGCCTTGTGGCCCAGTTGATTGACTATTCCAGAATGTACACACGTGTGAGATTAAATTGGTTATGAGATGAATGTCCGTTTGTTCATTCATTAATTCATTCAAGAAGAACCTGTAATAGGTTCATATTAGGGTTGCCGTAGGTTGGAAACAACTGGAAGGCAGACAGCAAAGCCACCTTGAATCCTATGCTGGGAGAAAGATGAGATTTGAATCTAATTAATACCTTGAAAGAGACCTGCATCTTTCATCCCCCTGAGGCAAAGAAGACTTGGATAAATTCTGCCTGTCCAGTGAGGCTGGCCTCCCCTGCGTAGGTTTGCGCCCTTCAAAGACTGGTGTTCCTTTGTCGTCTCTTTCAGGGCTACTATTACTTGTATCGTGGCAGCCGGGCCTGTGGCATGAACACGATGTGCAGCTCTGCCGTGGTGGATTAAGCCCCTGCTTCTCCCCTCTGACTCTTCTCAGTCCAGAATCATCTCCTTGCTGTTGTTCCCTTTCCAGTATTAAGATGAGAATCTGGGTCATCTTCGTCCCATGTGGTCCCAAAACGCTTAACCCAGCGGCTTAATTTCTCATGGTCTTTTCCCTCGTGGCCCCACACAGGAAAGAAAGATCTGGTCCCATGCCCCTCGTGGGAGCACCACTCAGCTGCCGCCAGCCAGAATAATTCGAGTAGAAGCTTAATAGTACCACAGTCCTCCTGCCATTCCAGCCTCGGTGCTGGCATTGAAAGAGTCTCCTTTGCCGCTGGGCCTTTTGAGGCTGCGTGATGAGGCGGGGGCGGCCATCTTGGAACATGGCCCATCAGCCTGGGAGATGAAAAATATTAGGTTCTCCAAAATGGTCAGGTCAAGACTCGGCTCTCTGCCTCTCTCAGTTTGGGCCTTTCTGAGCTATTTATTTGGAAGACAAGAAGGCACATGTGGAAGCCAACAGAATTCAGGACCCAACAAACTCAAGCAAATCTCCCCCAAAATCCAAAGCTGGAAAAGTCCTTTGCAGTTTCCTGAACTCTTGGATTTGGGCAAGGGCTACGGCTCAGTGGCCAAACAGCAGTTAACTAGCTCTCTGTGGGATCATCCAGTTAAAAGATCTTGGAAAAGCAGTGTTGGAAAGACCCTGTTGCAGAGCAGAGCAGAGAGCAGAATGTTAGATCAGCACACTTCTGATTTCAGTCCTGGATTCCTACAACTTCAAGAAGATTGGTGTATATTTCAGGCGGATTTCCCGAGAAACTCATTGACTCCTTTGCTTGTAAGCTAGTCCCCTTCTACCGATAAGTGTTAATGGGTGAATTTCTTTTCATGGAGATGAAAACTGAGAGGACAAGTCTTGACTGCCTTCTTTCTCAATAACAAAACCTGCTATTTACGAAGGTCAAAGATGGCTCCCTCTTTGCTCTCCAATCCTTTTGCACTGTTTTCTCTTCCTGCTAAGGGTTGCAGCACTAATAAATGGGGTGCACCACCCCACAGTTGATCCTTATTTCCATTAGGGTGGAGTTGAGCTCTGTGTCTGGAAGACTTGATGGACAAGGCCATGGTGGAGCTGGGGACAACTCCACAACAAGTTTCCTAGAGGGCCCCTGTGGCCCCTGACAATTGCCCACCCCTGGCTTTGGTACCAGAGGTTCCTTTGCATCCCATTCCCAGAAAAATAGGTCAAGTTCAGTCTGTGTTAGTATCTGGTGATGGCTCAGTAGTAATGTTTCCTGGTGGAAACGGGGTTGGGGTGGGAGGTTTGGAAGAGGGTCATTCTCATTGTGTGGTGACTCTCAATTTAGGGGTGTCTGGAGTCCCCCAACAGACCTCCCCTGGGTTGTGCTGCTATTCTATTATACTAGCTAGGCTTTCACAAGCTTAAAGAAAGCAAAGAGACTAAAAAATTGTACTTGAAAAATGTTGTTACTGGAACTAAGTTTTGGATAGGGTAAATAGACAGTGTTTGTTTCTTTTGCTTGGGTGCAACTATCCAGAAATGGACCCAGGGAAGATTTTTTTCAGGAAGCCCAAGGGCTCATGTCCCTTGAAGGGTTTTGGTCGGTCACTTTTAAAAATGCAGCGTTCTCTTGTTTCTGTAATTTTCACACTAATAAAAGTGGACTGTTGTGATCTTACCTGTGCGTGTCTGTGTGGGGCAAAGGAAGGGCAGGATGACACGGGGGTTGTGGGGTTTTGGGGGAGAGCGAGAGCTGCTCTGCTGCCCCTCCAGTTACAAAGCACTCCTCATTCCTGAACTCAGAACCATGGGCTTTGTGCTCCATTCAGCACAGCGACAGTGCTTGGCTGCTCCCTCGCCTTCAACTCTCTAAAACGGAAGGAGAGGAGGGCTAATGGAATTGCCACGCAGTTTGTGCTTCCATGTATACACAACCACACTTCACTCACACACAAACCCATGGCAGCTGGTTGACAAAGAGTCAATGTAACTCCTTAACTCAGCTCTGTGCCGTGCCTTTTCTTCTGTTTGCATTGAGAGAGTTCCTCTGGAGAAGCAGCAGGGGTGGGAATCGTGCTGCTCTGCAAATGTTTTTGGACTGCAGATCCCCTCCCCATTGGCTGTGGTGGCAAAGTTGTGGTTGGACAGCTCCCGGGTGGCCGCAGGGCATGCTGTCGTCATGTGTTTATGGCAGTAGGATGTCACCATCTTATGGAATCCAGGGGTCTGCAGTTTGGGGAGAGGTGGGCTCCAGCCTGCCACAGAAACCCACTGGGCAAACTTGGGCCTCAGCCCTAGAAAACCCCAATTTGAAGCCACACAACAACAACGATTTAGGATTCTCAGCCAGAAAGCTCCAGCGCCTATGCTACAAATCCCAGGAATTGTGGTTGCAGCCATGGCAGTTGAGGTCCTGGGGGGGGGCTACAACTCCCAGAATCCCCCAACAGTGCAGCCAAAAAAAAAGCCTGTTGCCTGAATCCCTGGGGAGAGAAACTGCCAGTGGGTGCGCACTGAGGTGGGTAGTTGCCTGCGGTCTGGCTCTGGTAGGGAAGGTTGAGCATCCCCTCCAGAAGTATTTAGGACTGCAGATCCCAACATCCCCAGTGAGCCAGCACAGCCACTGCCAAGGGGTTATTAGCACTGCCGTTCAAAATGGAGCTTACAGTCTTCTCAACTCCTTACTCCAAAAAAATAAATAAAGGCGGAACGCTTCCGAGCGTGGTACGTAGAGCAGGGAGGACCCGTGAGGAGGGTGCACCCGGAAGTGGGCTGCGACGGCGCCGGAAGCAGGAAGTGGCGGCTTCTCGTGCTTCGCAGGGGAAGAAGAAGGCGCCCGTTCCCAAGCAGGTATTTCGGGCAGGGTTTTTCGGGATATTTTCATGGGAAGGGGGGTCGAGTTCGGACATATAAAGGAAATAGCGACTCCCCTGCTGGCACGGGGGATTAATGCGAGGTAAAGGGACCGGGGAAGCCCTGGTCCTCCCTTGCAGGGTTGTTGTGCCCGGGGGAAGCGCTTTGCACGCGCTCAGGAGGGAGGAGCGGAAGGCCCCCGCCGCTGGCTTGCGTGTGGAACTCCCTGCCACAAGGTGGGCGAGGGTGGCCTAGGCCCCATTCCAGAAAGGGAGGGAGGGAGGGAGGAGAGGGGGAATTAGTTAGTTGTATTATTATTATTATTACTACTACTACTACTACTACTATTAGTAACCTCTCCCAGCAGTCAAGACACCAAAGGCAGGCTGTATTTTTAGAAAGGCCGCAGAATAGAAGGTCTGCGCCGTGTGGGGGCGAGGGTGGGTCGCTCTCTTTCGGGGAGCTCTGGAAGCAGCCGGTTTTGTGACCAGGGATGACCTCCTCCTCTCTCTCCCCCCCACCCCTTTCTCTGCCGCAGCTCTTCCAGGACTGTGAATGTACCAGGGGGTGAATTCAGCACTGGATCCGCAGTCCTTGAACTCAGATGACATTGGCTGTCCCTGGAAACAGGTCTGGTTCTCTCCAACAAACCCCTCCTCTCTGTTAACGCTGAGCTAATTAATCAACGCTAAGCGCAGCCCTGCTGCTGGAAAGCACAGTCAGGCTTCCACGTCTGTGGGTTTGACCTTCACAGATGTGGTTGTTTGCTGGTTTCTCCAACCCCTGTCCCCCCTCACCTCAAGTGCTTTTGTTTCCGGGGAGCCTTCCCTCTTGGCGGCTGCGATCAGGCTGTGCAGCCCCTTAAAAAGTCACCTCTGGTCCTCCTCCTTGTCCTGGCCAGCCAAGAGCAGTTCACAGCCCAATTTCTCCAGAGCAACATTCAGAATGAATAAGTCTGGTCCCTCTCCCAGCCCTCGGTGAGTTCGAATTAATTATCTGTGTAGGTTCCCGATTGATTTGTCCTCCTGTTTCTTGCAGCTTCTGAGAGCACGGTCGCATTCTGCAAACAATTCCTTGGATCGCACGCAACCCCTGCAGGCGCATTTCGACCTCGGGCTGACGGAGCAGCATGTCGCAAGCCACCAAGCGCAAGCATGTCGTGAAAGAAGTCCTGGAGGAATATGTGGTTCCGTCCGAAAGACAGCAGATTGTCCGGGTGAGAAGGGAGGGCCAGGCTCTGGGCTGGCCATTGATTGATGGAACAGATGTTATTTCCCCCATTTTTTTCTAGAAGAAGGATTTGAGACTGTTCCCACTGGGACTAAAAAGAGGTGCAGATAAAATCAAAGTGAAGAAAATGGTATCGCATTAAAACAAAATGAAGTAACTTGTAATATAGCGAGCCCTTCCTATTCACTAGAATTTGATTCCAGGACACCCCCCCAATAGATGCCAGAATTCATGGACCCTCAAGTCCCATTATGTACAATGATGTAGTAAAATGGAATCCCTTATATAAAATGGCAAAATCAAAGTTTGCTTTTTGAATTTTTTTTGGGGGGGGCGGTGTAGAATATTTTCAAGCCCTAAATGGAAATTTGATGGCATTTTGTGAAAAATGCAATTGCGGCGGTGGCCCCTGCCTTGAATGGGTCCTTTTCCCTCTTTTCCCTCTCCAGGTTCTGGGAACTCCCGGCAACAACCTCCATGAGGTGGAGACCCCCGAGGGGACGCGATTCTTGGCGAGCATGCCCACCAAATTCCGGAAGAATATTTGGATCAAAAGAGGTAAGTAGGTAAAAGCACTTTGCTTTTCTTCCCAGCGGAAAGAGATTCTCACTGTAACATGCCCTGGGCATTCACACACAATCTGCTTTTGCTCCAGCATTTTCTGTTAGAACATAAGAAGAGTCAGGCTGGATCAGATCAACGGCCTCTGTAGTCCAGCTTTGTCCAGACAGTAACTGTGGGAGATCCACAGTGGCCAAAGGACACTCACAAAACAGGGGCCATGGAAAAACCAGTAAAGTAGTGACTGTTACAGGGGCCATAGGAAACCCGCAAACAAAACCTGGGTGCAGTTTCACCCTCTGTCTCATGTGGCCCAGTAACTGGTATAGAGCGGTGTCTTGCCTGTAATACAGGAGGCGATAAACAGTCACCCTGCTGAAGTGCCCCAGAGAGCAGGACAAGGAGCAATGGATTCAAGCTGCAGGAAAGGAGATTCCACCTGAACCTCAGGAAGAACTTCCTGACAGTCAGGGCTGTCCGGCAGTGGAATCTGCTGCCTCGGAGTGTAGCGGAGTCTCCTTCCTTGGAGGTTTTTAAGCAGAGGCTGGATGGCCATCTGTCAGGAGTGCTTTGAGGGTGTTCCTGCATGGCAGGGGGTTGGACTGGATGGCCCCTGGGGTCTCTTCCAACTCTACATTTCTATGATTCTATGATTCTAGCCCTAACCTGCATGGCTTAATACAGCTCTCTCTTTCCCTTTCCTTCCAGGTGACTTCCTATTGGTGGATCCCATAGAAGAGGGAGAGAAAGTGAAAGCTGAGATCAGTTTCGTCCTCTACAAGGACCATGTGCGCTATCTGAAGAAGGAAGGCTATTGGTGAGTGTTGGTGTATGTAAGGGAAGGGGGGCCAGCACCCACCAGCCCCTGCAGAGTCGATTGGGGGGAAAAATCACGCTGCCCAACAGGAGTGGCTAAGAGGCTCCTGCTGGGAGTCTGAAAACATTTGACCCTCTAGACTTCATCCAAGGTTTTAGACTCTTTGAATTTTTTAAATTATTACGTCTTTTAATATTGCTTTAGATTGTTCAAATTATATCGATGGTTCCATCAAACTTACTGTATTCTTAACCCCCAGAGATCCTATGTTGTAGGGGCAGGATGTAAATATTGTTGAGAAAATAAAAATGTATGCTGGGATCCTAGATGACCTTTTACATAATGTAACTTCGCAGACACCTAGCTAAGTAGCAGAGGTGCTTAGAAACCCAAATCCTGAATTGCAAAGATGTTTGGGATTATATTCTGAATAAAGTGTACTTTTACTATGTCAAACATGATCTTATGCCAAAGTAAGTTTTGTATATAGTGAATGTTCCTAAAGAAACAAATGATCTCCAATCTATAAAGAGGGGTCAATTTTACATTTTTTTTAAATTAATAAATAAATAGGTAGAGGAGGAAGAGACTTCAGAATTTCTAGAAATGTCCGTCTCCCAAGGGAGGGCAACCCAGCTTTCCTTAACTCTTCCGTTTTCTTCTACAGGCCTGAAGCTTTCTTAGACGATGTGGCTGGAACTCACAGGGACATTAAAGAGAGGTGAATACAAACACTTGGCTCCTGGGACGGGTGGGCGGGAGGCAGTTCTGGGAGCTTTGTAGCAGATCTTCTGTGACAAAGCCTCTGAGCAGCATCGAATGCCATTGTTTTAAAAGAAAGTTCAATTTCAATTCTTTTTTTAAGTAGGCTTTTTAATCTGTTTTGGAATCATGTTTTTTTGCTTTTGTGCATGGTTTTGGCAGTCTTAAGAGTGGTAATAATGTATATATTCGTGTATGTAAGTCTAGCAACTTTAGTCAATAAATGGATCCCCCAGAATCTGGTTCAACTTATGCACGAGTGAGCGTAAGTACCTTACCTTAACTCTTATGCAAAAAAGGAACTATCCCCTTCTCTGCATAGAGTGGCGAAATAACGAGAGCTTAGTCCGTCCTG
Source organism: Ctenosaura bakeri (assembly GCA_948474755.1). NCBI lineage: Eukaryota > Metazoa > Chordata > Lepidosauria > Squamata > Iguanidae > Ctenosaura > Ctenosaura bakeri. Next base: position 13,147 of record CAOLHI010003624.1, on the reverse strand, counting down.
GGAGAACCCAAAAGAAGCACCGGCTGCCTCTGCTCTCTCTGCTGCGGCACTAGTTTTTGAATGCCCGGTTGGGAAAATGGTGTGCGCAGCTCTTTGGTGCTTTCTCTCAAGAGGAGCAGCAAGAGAGTAGAAGGGGTCGGTGCATCTTAAAAGTTCTCTCTGGGATGGACTAAACTCTTGCCTTTTGCCACTCCACTCAGGGAAAGGGATGGTTCCTTTTTTTGATAATAAGTTAATACTGTACCTTTTCTCAAAAAAAAGAACCCTTTCCTTCTCTGAATGAGAGTGGCGAAAGGCATTTTTGAACGCCTGGGCAGGAAAATGGTGGGGGCAGCCCCCAGGGTGCTGCTGACATTTCTCCTCTCTGCAAAATGACCCTCGACTTACCCATGGGTCATATCAAAATCCATATTTTTGACCCCAAAACCTACCCTCGATTTACACATAAGGTTGACTGATTCAGGTGTATATACAGTAATTTTAAAATAAACTATTAATTCCTGTTGCCTCTCACTCCCACAGGGACAGGGCACGAAGCCCACCACGCTCAGCAGGGGAGGAAGACTCCGAGGACGACGCAGACCTGTTTGTGAACACCAACCGGGTCAACTATGACTACGAGGAGAGTGAAGACAGCAGTGACTCGGAGGAAGAGGAGGATGAGGAGGAGAATGAGAAGTAATGGAGCTGCCCAAGCCAGCTCTGGGAACTTGTCCAGACAGGAGAAGGCCTTGCTGATCACATCTCTGGCCTCTTTTTCTTAGCACGGACTGGTTGTTCTATCATCCACTGTGGATGTCTTGCTAGGAGGCCAAGCTGAACTTGAGCCATTCTAAGCAGTTGTTGCAAGCGAGGAGCCTGCAGGAAGAGGTTGTGAACAGCCTTGGCTCCTTCTTTGAAAAGTATTTTGATTTTGCCTAAACTTGATCCCGTTTGTCGCATCTCTTCTGCCTTATTTAATAATAATAAATGTGTGCTCCAAACTTAGGAACCGGCTGACAAGTGAAATTGTTCCTTGCCCAGGGAAGCGAGTCTTCATAGTCTTCTCTCTTAAAGCTTTACATCTTTCTGGCACAGATTTGCCAGCACAGTGTTAACTTGGCATTGTTGTTCTGCTTGCAACTTAGAACACCACAACTAGGACACTGCACAGAGAAGAACTTAATCTAATTAATCTAATTTCTACAGAAGCCCAGACAGCAAACTAGGGGTGGTAACTGTCTGGCTTTCTAGATGTTGGACTGCAATTCCGAGAAGCTGTAAACCCAAGGTGAGTTGAAGTCTCACAATATTTGGAAGGCTGTCCACAGTTTGTTTCCTATTTCAATGAAAAGAGCATTAAAAAAAATCTTGTCCATATTATGGGTGGTGGAAGGAAGAGGCTTGATAAACCAGTGAGGAAAAATTAACTTTTAATTAAGCAATCAGGCTTCACATATAGATACAAAAGGGGGGGTGGCGGCAGGGGGCGGGGAAGGTGCTTAAAATTCAGCTCCAGAATTATATATACACAGACAGTCTCTTCCCTCTTATTTGATAGGGGGAAGGAGAGGAGATGGTGAGTGGGTCCAAGGCCCACAGTAAGGGAGACCCCTTCCTCCCATGAGAAACGAAAGGTGCCAGGTCCTCCAGCGATCCAGACAGCCCTTGGCAAAACACCCTTGCATTTCCTACCAAGCGGGGAGTCTACTTGGTGATGGTGTTTCTGTAAAAGAGAGAAGAAAGAAAGGAGAGTCAGCAAAGGCCTGGACCAGGACACAAGCTGGGGGCGCCCTGCTTTCCCTGAGAAAGGGCCCCCCTCTGTCTGGTTGCTGCTAAGGGCAAGGGCTGGAATCAGGCAGCCTCCAGGTATGGTGGGGCTTTGTGATGGTTATGAGCTCTTTGAGAGTGGAACAGCCTGTTTCAGAAGGAGGTGGGATTCCTTCCTCAGAGTTCTTTAAGCAGAAGCTTCAGGAGTGCTTTAGCTGTGTGCTCCTGCATGGCTGTGATAATAAAGAGCTGCTCAACACAGTCTAGGCTGTCCCTCTGCAACCCACGGAGGTCTCCAGTTGCAATGTTCTTTAGACACTTCAACCCCCCGCAGTATTATGTTCCCCAGCCAACCCTAATTCCAGTGGATGCTGATGCTCTTAATCAGCAAACACCCAGGAGGACCGGGAGCCTGAGTGTCTGGTGGAGAGAATGTGTCAGGGCTCGGCTGAGGCCAGCTGCAAAAGCCACCTCTCCGGTTCCCTGTGACTCAGGGCCTGCCCCTCCCTCGTCTCCTTACGCGTTCATGCTCTTCCCGCTGCCACTGAGGACGATGTACGGAGTCTTTTGAGCCTTCTGCTTCTCCTGCAGCAAAGCCACAGTGCCCAGGGGGGTGTCACTGGAACTCATCTTCTTCAAGAGCTGAGGGAGAGGAGACCACCAGTCAGTTAACGAAGCCAGCCCCAAGCCCCCCCTCCTCTTCCTGGGTCTTTCGACCCCTACCTGAATGCAGCAGTGTGGCCCTCTAAGGTCTCCCCCAGCCTCCCCCAGTTGCCCATCCTTGGACTAAAGAGATGCATACACCCCTCTTTTAAGTGGGCCTTCAGGTTTACAGTCCCAATCCAGCTGCAAGAGGGATTCCTTCCCAACCCCCCACCCCAGTTCCTGTCAATTTCCACTCTGTACACTGTCCCTGATGGGTGAAAGGAAGTGGAATGTGGATGAACCAGACTGGATCTCTGTGCAACCTGGATCATCCAGTCCTCCCTTATTCTCCATCCAAACACCCTCAGATTCTCACCGCCTCTTCGTCCAGTTTCTTCATGCGCCGTTCCGTCTTCATCTTGCCGGAACCCTTGCCGTGGAAGCGATGGGAGAGCTGCCGGAAGGCCTGGAACAAGAGCAGACGCACACGTGAAGAGTGGAGGCAAGATAATTGGTAGCCAAAAGCCAGCTGAGAACACTTCCTTCACCCCCTTGTATTTGGGAAGATGACTGGGACCCCTTCCACCTCACCTCCTTGGGCGTGAGTTTGCGCCCCGTCTCGTCCACATATTCTATCTTCACATCCGGTTTGTAACCGTCCTTCTCTTTGAAGTCCTGCGTGAAGCCCCGGTACTCCTCTCGCCGGCTGTATTTGTCATCGATTGCCCTGAAAGGAGAGGATCCCTGCTGCTTTTAACCCCGTCCTGCTGGACACTCAGCTGTCTTGCTTCTGCCAGAAGCAGCAGTTCTGCGATTTCTACCTCCCATCAGCCTTCTACAACATGCCAGCTGAGTAGATTTTGAGTCCTACAATACCCGGGAGGCCATAGATTCCCTCACCTCAACCCAAAAATCTAGTTGGAAAATACATTGCAGGGAAAAACCATCCCATCGCTTACTTAAAAAGTGGTCAAATAAATCAGCTGATGATTTGGGGCAGAGTGTGCCCTCTCTTCAGCCAGCAATGATGCCAGAACCCAGTCTCAATTCAGACAGAGCCTTGAAGAGCATTTTCTGCTGCTCTAAAGACCAGGGCACTATGGAGCCATGGCTTCAAACTGCAGGAAAAGAGATTCCATCCCTGGGATGTGACCGCTTTGCCTTCTGAATGTGTTTGGCACTGTACAGACCAGCACCCTCTCTGTTCACCCCAAACCACTCACATCTTGTCCTCAATGCAGTAGACGGCGGATGGCAGTGACTTATTGGGCGCCTTGACCCTTGCCACCTTCTGCACCGTGGTCTCCAGCAAGCCTGGCAGGAGAAGAGAAAGAGGCCTGAGGATCTTGGAAGAGCTGTGATATTGGCGACAGAATGCGGGCAGCATTCTCTCCCTCCCCGACACCCCAGAGGAAAGCTGTGTTGCACACAGTCCTGACTCATCTGCACGCAAGCCAGCCCACTCCCCGCTCTCACCTTTGTTCTGGCAAAGCATGAGGGCAGCAGCCAGACCCCGGTTGACAATGGGCTCTTCATCCAAGATGGTTGTGGAGGAAGCTGAGAACTGCAGGTCAGAGGAGGGTGGGTGAGATGGGAAGAGAAGAGGGTGAAAGGACAGTCACCATGGCAGCTTCAGATCAAAGAATCACAGATTCTGAAAGCACCCAGGGTCATCTAGTTCCAATCCCCGCCAAGGCAGGAAATGCACAGCTAAAGCATCCCTGAGAGGTGGCCACCCAAGCTTTTAAAAAGCCTCCCATATAAAAGCACCCTGGCCCACAAGGCTACCATTAGCTTCTTCAGTGGAAGCACACCCAGTCCCTCCGATTTTTATCTTTTAATTGTCAGATTTTTTTATGGCATTTGAGCAAATTGTACACGTAATTTTGCAGTTTTTTGCCAACTATTTGTAATCTCCACTTTCAACCGTGCGTTTCTAACTAGAAGTGTTCACTCCCCCAACCTTCCGTGAGGAAGCGTGGGCTGTTAAATCAGAGACAGTCATCAAATACATCCATCCAGCCCTCTCCACTGCCACCAGAATACAGAGGGGACCACAAGGGGGGGGGAGCCTCCCTGTGCTGGGAGACCTGCCAACTCACGTCCTGCTGCTGCTTCTCCTCATCCAGGTTGACTGTGCTCCAGCCAATGTTCTCCTCACCATCAGAGTCTGAGCCCCCGTTGGCTGACCGCTCGTCGTCTCTCTCGAAATCCTGAAAGGGACAAACGGACTGAACCACTGACGACGGAAGGGTGGGTTCTTAAAAGCTGCGGACTTTACCCAGGCTGCCAATTAACGTGAAATTTTAAAAGGTAAACCAACTGAAGATACTCTGAAAGACTGGAAATCGTTAATGGATTTTCTGAGCAACAAGACTTCCAGCTCCCTCAAATAACTGGGGCGCAAACTGTATAGAGCTTTATAGGTCAAAACCAGAACTTTGAATTGCGCCTGGAAATGGACTGGCATCCAGTGGAGCTGTGGCAACAAGGGGCTTCTGTGCTTCCTGCAGCCAGCCCCAGTTAACAACCCCCTCTCCCTACCATGAGTTCCTCCTGGTCTTCGCGGTTGCCGGCCAGCCCGTAGGTGGGGATCTCGCCCAGCGTCCGACAGAACTCCGAAGTGGCATTGAAGACGATGGCGCCCTTCTTCTCCAACTCGTCATCATCTTCTTGGCTCCGGCCGGTCTCCAGTTTCTTCACTATTTCTACAACCTGAAAGCCAGAGACGTCGGGGAATTCAACAACACGGGGCAGGCAGCAGGGGCCAAGAAGGACTGCCAGCCCCACGTTGGCTCAGAGACCGATCTCAAAAGCCCACTGGGGAGTGCCAGTTCTTGGTGGTTACTCTGCCAGCAGGGAAGCGCATCCACTCTGGGTTTTAGCCTGAACTTTAAGGGAGCTCTCCAAGGTGAACTAAACCACCTCCCAAAATAAGTTCACAGAATCAAAGAGCTGGAAGGAGACCCCAAGGGCCATCCAATACAAACCTATTCTGCCAGGAAGGAAGACAGAACTGTAGAATGGGGCAAACACAGGACACAGTGCCTGTCCCTTCCTCCTGCCTCAAGGTGCCAGCAATGATCCTGTCTCCAGCCAGGCCTTGGTAACATTAGCCTTTGAAGGTCTCGCCTCTTTTTCCAAATCTTGGGAAAAGATACTTCTTTTTCTAGCAACAACCCCCAGTCTGTGCAGGAAGTGGCAGGTTCTGTGATCTACTGGGGGATTCACTGTCCAGGAAAAGGTAACTTCTCCGAAGCCCACCAACCTCTCCCCAGCCATCACCTTTTCCCCGCTGTCCTTCAGCTGCTGGATCTGCCTCAGCTTCCGCCCCTTCTCCAGCTGTTTCTGCAGCTCTTGCTCAGCTTCATCTTCCTCCAGGACTGTGGGAGAATTGGGGCCTTGGATTGCATCCTCTGGCGAGAGTCAAGGAGGGAAGAAAGGAGACATGTTTCCCTGTTTCAACGTCTATCCAACTCTGGGTTCCTCTCCCCTTTAACTTGATTCCTTTTCCCTTCAGTAGCACCCCAAACCCCAACGTTACCCCCGTCACCAACTCACCATCATCGCTGCTGATTTCCATTCTCTCCACCCGGAGGTCATCTGATGGGGGCGGCTCCTCCACAGCCCCATTCTGACCGTATTCTGCGTATCCCTCCTCCTCTCCTTCCTCCTCCTCTGGAACCACCCTCCTTCTCCCTCGGCCACGGATCCTGGGGAGCCACGGAGAAATTTCAGACAAACGTACATGGAATATTTAGTTGGAGACAATGAGCCAAGATGCCCTGCCTGTGTTGGAGATGAGAGTTCTCTGCACACTCTGGCACAGATGATGGTGCTGCGGGAAGAGTGAAAGGAGTACTTCCCCCCAAACAGAAAAGCTGGGCTTCCGTGGGAGCGGTGGGGGAAAGGGGGAGAGAAGTGCTCCCCAACCTCTGAGACTGCTGGCTTCCCACTGTGAAAATTGTGATCCCAGAGCAGATGGGAAAGGGGTGGAAAAAACTTTCAATCTCTACCATGACCTCACAAGTCCTAGGCCTTTCCTAGAGAAGAGGCAAGTCCAATGCTCAAACCACTCACCACTGTTATGGACAATTTTCAGCCCTTTCAAAAAAAAAAAAAGCTTTTTGGGTGCTTTCCTAGGTAACTCTGAGAGTGGAAGATGTAAACCACAGTATTTGTGGCTAGATTTGGAGTTCCTCAAGCTAGTTTTCAGACAAAATAAAGTAATCACCTCAAACCAGTGGGATATTTTCTTCTGGGGGACTGAGGGGATGCGAAAAAGGAGCCTATGAGCTGCCACACTTTCTCCACCCCTGCTTTACCTGGAGCCAAAATCCCTATCGTTGCTGCCATCATCATTCAGGGGAAGGAGGTCATCAGCTTTAACTGGCTTCTCTTTCTTGCGGATTTTCTTTACCCGCCGCTTGGTCTTCTTGAAAGTGACGTTCTGCGGAGAGGAGCAGCAATGCATCAGCAACGCTAAGAGCCGCACCAGACTCACATAGGGCTGAATCCCCTGGGCCAGGCTCTAGCTAGACCCACTAAATCCACACTTGGCTGCTGAGCTGACAGTTGGGTAAATAGTCCCCCCTTATCTATGGTTTCAGCGACCTGTGGTCAGCTATGATGTGAAAATATTAACAGAAAATTCCAGAAATAAAACAATTCATAATTCTAAAATCGTGGTGAAATCTCATGTGTCCCACTCCATCCCGCCCAAGATGTGAATCATCACATCGCCCAGCACCTCCATGTATCTTTTAAGCCCCTCCACCCACACCCTTGAGGAGGAGGAGCATGGAACCAAGGCCTCACCCTACCATCTCTTCCGGGGTGAAGTACTCCGAGGCCAGGCGGAGGGCGGGCACTTCCAGGCTCTGGGCCCGGTTGTGCAGGCTGTCCCGGATCTGCTGCAGTTCCCGCTCCCAGGACCCATCCGCCATCCCCACCGAGTCCAGCTTGAAAGACTTCTTCTTCTCCCCTTCGATCTCTTCGTCATACTTGGAGAGGATGCCCTTGTGCTTGAACTGGAGGGGGTGAAAGGAGGAAGGAGAAGGGCTTAGAGCAGGCGAAGAATTGCATTCCAAGCCCTACACAACCTAGCTTCTTTTTACCAGCCTGCTCCAGATTCATCTCTGCAGTTATGTCTGACAGTGCCACTCACTAAGCCCCCAGCTTTTAGCCAGGCAATGCCCCAACTGAAGGATTTCTGAGTCACTGTGGGGCATGCTGAGAACAGGCAGCTTGGGATCCTGCTGCAACTGCTTGTCTCAATACACCCCAAGATCAGGAGACCACTGCAAACCTTCCAGCTCTCTCTTCTTGCCACTCACCCATGGTCTTTGGTTGGCATGTTGACACAGAAACATCTTCTGTGTTACTGGCCACTCTTAAAACCTTTAAAAGGAGATGACTGAAGGGTGCTGGAATCCAGAACCTTCCACATGCAAAGCAAGGGCTCCTATTCAGAATTTTACCACCTCACCCTGATGGGCAACCCTCTATTTTTAACAGGGAAGAAGAAACCGTTTCTCCTTCCTCTTCTCAGCCCTTCTCCTCTGTGCCCCAAAGTCACGAAACAAGAGAGGCTCCCTTACGATCACCATGTCATCCACACTCTCCTCTTCCTCGTAGGGCTTGTATTCAGTCTTCTTCTTACGCAGCTCCACATTCTTCTGGGCTTTCTCTCGGTCCACCATGTTGACGTTCACCAGGACATCGCCTTGCTCCTCCTCCAAGACACCTGAAGGCAGAGACCGACAGTCAAGCTTGGACACTGGTGAAGTTACAGCACATGGCTCCCCCCAATAACATTTGTGTTCGCCTACCACCATCTCGGTGGCACCTGGTAAGGGAGGCTCAACTTGTAATATCCTACCATTTCTACTAAAACTGGGACCACTTGAAAAAATTAAATACAGATAACAGTGTATATGGAGACATAAGTGAAAACATACTAAAAATGTGTTATTACAATGCAGTCTAACTCTTCATAGTGTTAAAACCACTTTAGAACAAATCCATGAAAAGCAAAAAAGGTAAAAGCCAGTAAAAGAGCACACTGCCACAAGCCCTTGAAGTCAATTTCTAGAATTCCTCTGGCCCTCTGGACCCAGAAAAAATGGGACAAAGTCTGGGAGATTAGGAAATTGGTTCCAGAGCTGTGTGGCCATGTGGGGAAGCACTAAGGGCCAGACTGTAACCCCAAGAGGGCCGGATTCCCTGCCCCTTCCCTGCAGGCTGCCTGTGGAAACACAGAGTAGCAGGACCTCACCTTTGTCTTTGAGGGTCAGAATGACAGTCTCCCCTTCTTGGAAAGAATCAATGGTATGTTCCACAGTCAGGCCCTTCAGATCACGAGAGCTGTAGCTCACCTGCCAGAAAGAGTAAGAAAAGCTGGGATTGGACCAGCCTAGACCACAACCATATCTCCCCAGCTTTGCTCAGGAGGAAGAGAGGCACTAGGAAAGCTTTGCTGGAGCACCTTTTCCTATCATCCATGGGGAGCTCATCAGGACTTAGAGAAGAAGCAGGGTAGAAATACTGCCACACAAAGTAAGAATCTGGTGCACTGATTTTACAACAAAACCACTCTGTTATCCAGTCGGGATCATGAACTCTGCAGGTGATGCAAAAGCAGTCAACTAAAAGCTAAAATATCCTATAAATGATGTGAAATGGTGCTCTGGGAAAGCTTTCCTAGTGCTTCTCTTCCTGCTTGTTGCAAAGTGGAATGGACAGATGAGGGAAGTTAAGTCAGCTAGGCAGACTGACAGATAAAAAGCCCAGACCCTTGGCAGACTTGGAACACCCCCAACTGATATCTTCTCTCCAACACCATCAGACATCTTGGTGAGTAACTAGAAACAATGCCCCCTCCCGAGCACCCCACCTCCTCACCTTCTTGTTCTGCCCAAATTCCTCTTCCACGAGGCTGCTGATGCCGAACTCCTGGTCCATCTCTTCCAAGAGCTTGGCCTGATTTGGGGGATTTGGGAGAAGAGAAATGAAATCAGACTCTTATGAGACAGTGCTGGATGGAACATGCTGGAAAGGCCACCTCCCTTTCCCTGGGAGTGCCTGCCTCCCCCTTAAGGCGCAAAGCACAGGATGGAATAAGGGTCATCAGAGCCCACCCGAGCAAAGAAAGACAGCACGGCCCAAAAGCCAGACAGCTTTGGGAGCCCTAGCTTGGTGGTGGAACAAGATCACCACCCACCCTCTTCTCCGCCATCTCCTTCTCCATCTGCAGCTTCCGGCTCCGCTCAATCCAGGCAGCTGTATCATCCAGCCAGGGGTCATCCTCACCCAGAGACTTGATCTTCCTGAAAGTGGAAGAGGGCAGCTTATGTTACACTCTGCTTCCAAGTGCTGAGATGATCGCTCACTAAGGGCACCCTAGAAGGCCCTGAGACCAGAGGCCTCCAAATCAGGACTCCCGTCATTTCAGAAATCCTCCGTCTCTCTTCAGTCTCACATCCAATACACAATACAAGTAGCAAACAAATGAAGTGTGAAGCTATTCCAAAAACGAACTGTATTCCAAAACCTGGAAAAATTCAAAATACGGAACACTTCTGGTCCCAAGCATTTTGGATAAGGGAAGCTCAACCTGTAGTAAACTTTAAATGGCTCCTGCTCTGTCATGGCACATTTAGCAGCAGTGGTGGGCATGAAAAACAGAGGCTGTGGGGTTCCTGGGTGGAGAGACAGAACAGCAGAAAACTGTACCCTAATTTCTGGTTGAGGAGACGTTTCTCCTTGGCGGCTGCTAGCTTCTCCCTGATTTCCTCTCGCTGCTTCAAGACGATGGGATTGATGACCTCAGCTGCTACTGGGTCTTCCTTGCTGCCTGTTTCTGGAGAGGGAGAAGGGTAAGAAGAGGGAGGTTATCACAAAAGGCCTTTACAAGATGGGACAACTCAGCTGCGAGGGAGGGAGAGGAAAAAGGAACCAAGCAAGCAATGCCAGGGAGTGGGGCAAGAAGGAAGCCAGAGGCACATGGGGGTTCTGGACTTACCTTTTTTGATGGAATTTACTTCCAGAGGCTTCAGCCCAAGTTTTGCCCGAAGCTTACTGTTGAGAGAAAGGAAAAGAAACACAGCTTACCTGGCATGGCCCCACTGTGGCACAGAGGCCCTCAGCAGGCCCTGTAGGGTTTTATTGCGTGTATATGTAGCACAGCCTCAATACTTTTAGGAAGACATTGTAAACATTTTCCTTTAAAATATCCAAAACAGAAATCTATTGCCCTACAGCAATAATCCCCAGCCCTAATCTTATTCCACGTGTCCTGCCCAGGACCTCTGACATGAAAACTCAACTTGGCAAAAGACTAAATATTCAACTTGGCAAAAGACTATTAAGGACTCTCTGCAAGAGAGACTTCCAAGTTGCAGTGATGCCCTGTTCCACTTACTTTGTCTCCTCAATGCTGAGTGAAGCGTCTCCCAAAGCAGACTTTGGGCCGGCAGCTGTTTGGGAAGAGAGACAGGGACAAGTTTACCAAAAAGTGAGCCCCCCCAAAAGTAAACACCAAAGAAAAAGTGTAACCTATACAGTGAGAAAGACTGAAGAACTACAGAAGGAGATACAGCACTGTAAAATGTGGATGGGAACTGACTTCAGGACCAAGCCTCTTCCCAGGGCTTCCTAAATGACCCTCTGTAGACAAGAAGAACTGACAGAAGAGAGCTGTTTGGATGTGCAAAATACAAAAAAGTTCCATTAATTCAACCAGGGGATCCACTCTTTCCACAGGCAATACTTGGGACTGCGCATGCAAAGTAGGAAGTCTCAAGCAAGCCTCTGTAGCCAAGAAAAACCGATGAAAGAGCAAGACCCGCATCAAATTAATGGAATTTGTCTTAAATTTGGAAGTGTTGAAAGAACAAGGGTTCAGATAAAGGAAGGCGGGGGCCTCCTGCACACATTCTGTCTCCAAAGCTAGAAGAGGCTCTATTGGACCCACACCCCACATTGCGAGGCACCCTCCAGACGCACACTACCAGATCCAGTCCTGCCCCCAGTTGCCGTGCGGACTGTGGACGGTGGCAACTGCAGCCCAAGCCCCCTCCCCAGGAGAGCGCCCGAGAGGGGAGGAGCGGCCCACAGGTTGGAAACATGCAATACAGGCCCCCCGCTCATCAGACAGGCCAGAGACTGGGGCACTGTCACAAGCGGAAACGGCTGAAAGGCAGAACCCGTGCGCCACGGGGACTATTGGGGGTGGCGGGGGCTGGGGACCGACCGGGCACACGCGCTCCTCCTGGCAGGGTCCCTCGGCTGGCTTGGAGACCCCCCAAGCAGCGAGCGGACGGGGGGAGCCTCCAGCGAGCCTCCTCGCCTTCCCCACAGCATGCGGGCTTTGCTTCCCAGCCATTCCTCCCACTCTGAGCATCCTCTGCAGGCAGCCATGAGCAGCCCCAAAGGAGCCTCCGGAGCGAAGAAGAACCGAGGAAGAGCAGGACCGGCATCCAATTAGTGGAAGTCGCCCTTCCTTGGGAGGCACCGAAAGAGCAAATGGACAGATAAGCGAAGGCGGGGTGAGGCCTCCCTGTACCCCCTTTGTCTCTGACTTTTGAAAGGGGCTCTGGTGTCCCACCCTCCCGGCTACCAGGGACCCCCGAGAGGCGTAGTCCGCGACCAGGCCCCAGGGGTCGTGCGGGCTGCGGATGATGGGAGCTGCACTCCAAGCGGCCCGCCCAGGAGAGCGCCGGCGGCCCCCCTTCGCCCTCCGGCCTCACCTGAGCCCTGGGCGGCCTGCTCGTAGCCGTCGTCGCGCTTCTCCCGCTTGACGCGCCTCCCGGGCTCGCCTTCTTGGCTCCCCGCCGCCGCCGCCGCCCCGGCCGAGCTGCGGCTCCCCCGGGAGGAAGAGGCCTCATCGCCGCCGCCGCCGCCGCCGCCCCCCTCCGGCTGCTCCGCTCGCCGCGGCTCCGGCTCCGCTTCCCCCGCCGCTCGCTCTCGCCGCCCCCTCCGCCCCCGCCGGCGGCGCCACTACCGCTGCTGCTGCGGTGCTTGTGCTTCTTGTGCTCCCGGTGCCGCGACGAGGAGGAGGAGGACGGCCCCGAGGAGGAGGGAGGCGGCGGCGGCGGCGGGTCCTCGGAGGCCTCCCCCCGCTCCCGGTGCCGCTTCGAGGACCCCATGGCCGGCTCCGGCCCCAGGAAAATGGCTCCCACGGAGGCCCGGCACAGCGGCGACGCTTCCGAGACACCGGAGCGCCGCTTCCTGGCCAAAGCGCCCCGCTTCCGGTCCGCCCTGAAAAGGTGTCCGACCCCCTCCCGTTCGGTAATGACCGCGGGGACCGGTCCGTCACGAAAAACTTTCCGATGCCCTCCCTCAACTTTTTTTTTTTGGCTAGGACCTCCTCAGCTTGGAAAATGTAACTTTTCCGGGCTTGGAGGCGTCTGAGACTTGTGGCCCCCCCACAAAAATATAACACTGATAAGCTCTGAAGCCTTTTTTCCCCTCTAAACTGGGCATCGATTTATTTATTCATCTTATCAACGAATCTTCCTCCATAGATTCTCTTTGTGGTAAACAATGACTCATTGATTATTAGAAACAGCCTCTGTGGTGAATGATTTGCTGATTAGTAAGAATAAACAGAGACAATACATATTGTCTACACATATATATATATATAAAATGCATATATGTGTCTATCTATCTATCTATCTAGGGTGTGTTGTGCGTGCCTTGGTTATATTTTGCTTATATGCCCCCCTGTTTGGTGGATTTTGTCGCACAG